>ML996700.1:169594-430530 GCA_010356995.1 Trichodelitschia bisporula
CGATGCCGACGCCAGCTGCTTGCCGTCCGGCGAGAAGGCCACGACCAAGACCGAGTGCGAATGGCCCTCGAGCGTATGCAGCAAGGCATCCCAGTTGCCCCTAACCTGCGGTAGTCCGGGCATCCACAAAGGCATCTGGCTTTGAAACCGCCTTTTTACAAGGCTTGCTGTCTGGTCATCTTCTTCCACTTGGTTGTCCTGATTTGAATCTGAGGCCCTCTTCCAGTATCTCTCTGGGTTCGCGCTGGTGAGACAAAATGGCTTCTCCAGGTTCGATATCAACATCTGGACAACCTCTTCTGCACCCCGTTCCGCATGTTCGATGGCAAAAACAGACACTCGCGCTACATCGCCTTTGCGCAATCGGCCTTTACTCTTTGGTAAGCGGCCAAGCAGAAACGTGAGCTCGGCCCGTTGCAACGGCGTCAGATACTGCGGCGCCTTCGAGTCTCTTTCAGTCCCTGGTCGCAGTTCATCATCCGAATCTTCATCCTCCGCTGAGTCATAGTCTGTGTGGTCGATAATGTTTTCAAAGTCTGGTATGATCTCGAAAGTTAGCGGCTTTTCGGGTGTCTCCCAAAGCGTGGTATTTTCGAAAAGCTCCGTGATATTTTGGTTCGGTCTGGCTCGTC
This sequence comes from Trichodelitschia bisporula, assembly GCA_010356995.1. Lineage (NCBI taxonomy): Eukaryota > Fungi > Ascomycota > Dothideomycetes > Phaeotrichales > Phaeotrichaceae > Trichodelitschia > Trichodelitschia bisporula. The sequence continues at coordinate 170,227 of ML996700.1, forward strand.
CAATGCTTGCAGCGCCCGTACGGATCTCCCACAAACGCCAGCGGTACCACACAGCTCCTGGACTGCGTGGGTTCCAAAACCACGCCCACTTTTCGTCAGTCTGAATATCCCGGCGCTTCTTAAGCAGACTTTCGAATTCGGGCCCGAATTTCAACACAGATTCCACGGTCTGATTAATGAGTTTGAGTTGAGTGAGGTCCGCCGGGGGAGTGACCGCAACCCTTATAGTGCCACCTTGACGGTTGTACTGCCCACCACCGCTACCGTAGGAAGGAGGAGGGAAGCCACGTCCGTAGGGAGGCGGGGGCCGATTCAGAGGGCCACCTGGACCATTGTTTACCGTCCTTGCTCCAAATGGTAGTGACGACGAAGAGGACGAAAGAGCTGAAGCAGAAAGCCCTCCGAGTGCGGCTGACGAGAGATGTCGAGACAGTGAGAGGTAGTAGCCATAGCCTAGGTAGCGGTCTTGTAGTGCATTAACAGCAGCGTCAATCTCGCTTGCAGGGGTGTCTTTTGCTAGAGTCACGATGGCAGCGCTTGAGCGCCGCTCAGACGAACCCGGATTCGCAGGAGGCAGAAATCGTACTCCTTCAACAGTCAAGTTCGCTGGTATTAGGTTCCGGACAGTCGCCTGTGAAGTGCCCGGCGGTAACGATGTGAGATGCATTGTCGGCTTAGGTGCCGCGCGCTCGGCAGCATTATCCGATCCCATGTTTTCATCCTCGTCGTCCGAAACCTGAAAAACGGCCTTTGCGTCCAGAGGCGCAGCATCCTCGAATCCCAGGCCCGCACCCTTCTGGCTCCGAGGTGCGAACGACCCATCTATAGCCCTTTTTCTTGACAAAGAAGGCGGCGGTGGTTGCGCAGGCCCAGGGCCAGCGCGAGGACCGATGGGCGCAAATCCACGCTTCGGACCACCCGGCGGCGCAAAGTCCCCACCAGTCCTCATACCGGGCCTGTCAAATCCGCTGCCATCTCCTCTACCGTCCGAGTATCCGCCCTCGCCTTCGAAGGACTTGACGAAGCTCTCGAGCGCGGCGGCGGTCTCGGCCTCTTCGCGCTGGCGTTTGGCTTCCGCCTCGGCTTTCTGTCGCTCGAAAAGGGATTTCTTCGTCGGTGCATTGAGTTTTGTCGAGATGTCCGGGAACTCCTTCACTTTGTGATCGTCCGGCATGGTGATCGGTGGATGGTAGCTGGTTTCTGGTAGTAAGGTGTCGAGGGTTCGTCGGGGGAATGCTTGGCGTGGCGACAGAGCCCCTGCTGCTCTGGTCCAGCCCTACGGTACACGGACCAAATGATACACTTTGGTATGGAAAGTAGAGCTGGATGACGACGTCCTTTTCATCTACTGTACTACGGAGGTATTATTGTCAACTACAGGTCCACCACCTGAACGGGGTTGCTAACTACTCCCGTATTATTGTACATCAATGCTGCATTCACGAAAAGTGTGGAACTCGTCTCTCCACCCCAGACTCTATCCCATGCCACACCTATCGCGCCGTAGACCACCATCCTGGCCAGCGCCTTCCACGCTGAGGTATCCAGAATACCAAGGATGAGCCCCTTACGTTTTGAGGCCTGGATCGCTTCATATTCCTTCTGCGCTTCGTCCCACCAGGCACGCTCCCGTCCCGCACCAACATGAATATGCCCAAAGATATGCAGCTTAGGCTTCACTCTCCACACCTCTTTCAACAACCATTCGCAACCCAAGGGAATCTGAGCCATATCTCGATGGTACTTAGGGGGGCTGTGTGTGACGAGAATGCTGGTATCTGCAGGAATCGATTCGCTCCAAGCATCTTGACCGCGGGGGTACTGGAAAGCAAAGTCACTGCCACCGCAAAGTGGAATCTGTGGTGCGCCATATACTTTGATGTATCGCGTACGGCCTTGGGATTTGAACGTCAATGTCGTACTGCTGTGCTGAAGGTACTGGATTCCGCGCCAATTCAGGGTTCCATTGCGATCAGCCTCGTCAAGCGTTTGCCTTGCCCTCGGGTCTAGCCATGTGTCGTGATTTCCAGCTATCGCAATCTTATATGGATGTGGTAGAGAATCCATCCAGTCTATCTGCGCCTGCAATTCTGCGATTGTGCCCTTCTGGGTAAGATCTCCAGCATGGATCAGAACGTCGCCGGACGGGATGTCATCAGGTGTTGAACAATGGGTGTCGGAGATGCAGACAAGTCGCACAGGTGGGTTCTTTGCGCCAGGAGGGGACCGCAGAATATTTGAGAAGCGGTAAATGACTCTGGCCAGATATTTCATAGGCGCCGCGAGGATGGATCCCAATCGAGACGGAGGGTCGAATAAGTCGGGTTGCTTGCGGCGGAACAGCATCTTGGACCAGCAACCTCAGTATTCTCTTGGGTTCATCGTGGGAAATGACAACAACGAGAGTTAACAGACGATAGCAGACGGTAGTCAAAGTGGACGATGGCTTGATATCGCAATAGCGTGCGGAGGCGTGCTGCGGACCGAGGAGTTGCTGGAGCACCACATCTAAATGGCTATGTCATTGTAAGCCTCAGGCACACATGGCATACCTGCATTGAAATATGGTCACGAAGCACTTCAAAAAGTCAGCTCCACGCAACTATGCTGTACAAACGTATGTACTTCATCGATAGAATTAGGCATGAGCATCCCATTAAGATTATTACCCGCGACACCACCGGAGTAGGAGCTGCCATATCCGCCGTCCTCCGGAACCACCATCCAACAATCAGCGCGACGCAGCCACCTCAAGGGAGTCTTGCTTGTCAAATATCAACCTCAACCCTTGCTTGTTCAACACTCGGCTCGACTGTGGCGACGGCGGCGCACTCTGAAGGACTTTCAATCCCGTAGGCTTTGGACTTGTAGGATTCGAGAGTTCCAATTTGCTCATTGCTTGGTCAAGCACATGCTGCTGACGCTGTTGAATGTCTTCTTGCTTCGAGTCTTTGTTTGTGGTGGATTGTGAAATAATTTGCATGTGGCGCGTCTCGAGATCGCTCCGTGCCTGTGCTCTTCGTGCTGCATTCGAGAGGAATTTGGCAGTATGTTCGCGCATAAGTCTGAGGTTCATCAGCATGGTAAATTTAGGACATTCGAGCTGCCACGTCAGGCAAGACGACAGCGGAGTCACTCACTCCTTGTAATCTTGGGTTTTATCCATGGTTGAAGTCGTTCCTTAACTCCAGCAGTACAGTAACCTCAGTCTACAGCTCAAACCTATCTTTGTGCAAGACTCTGCTATGTACGTAGGCATGTTGGTAATATCAAAGTCTGATAAGTGGCAACCCACATGCCGTCATAGTTGATCTCATCGTTGATTAACCAATAAAGGAGACGCTTTGGCGATCAATTCCCAATTTAACAGCAGCACCTTGAGAGCCTGTCCGTTTTAGTGGGCCCCGGGGGGGGGGCGGGGCGGGCCGCATTCAGACTTGTTATAATCCTCTACTGTGTCTCTAAAATCTGGGGCTTCGTCGCCTTTCACCACTTAGCCAATCCGTTCGGTTATTCATCCAGCCGGGGCCAGAGTTTGACTGCAGCCAAATGGTGTCTGCCACTGAAAAGCTAAATAGGGTTGACCATTCTCCTTGCGGCGCATCCCCAATCCTACCACACAAGCGTCGAGAACGGAAGGAATGCGGCGCATTCCAAACCGCTTTCGGTGGCGTCAACCGCATGTTCAAGTTCGAAAGAGTAGGATATGGTTCCTGTGGGATTTGGTTGCAGTCAAGCCATGTTTCAAAGGAGGATGAATGCAGGTGCAGAGGAAGTGATAAAAGGGTGTAGGGTATGAGGAGGATAGCCAGATCACCAGCATCACGAACTTCCTTTACATCCATCGGAAACATCTTCAACTTCAACTACACCTTTCAGCACACCATTATGCGGTACAACTTCCAAGCCCTCATTGGGCTGTGCTTTGCTGCCCTCACTGCCGCTCAGTCCTTGGACCAGCTTCCGTCCTGCGTTGTACGTGTGCTCTAGTACCTTCCGAAGGCAATGGCTAATACCGGAATCAAGGTCTCCAAGTTCCTTGCCAACATCCAAGGTTCCGGGTGTGGCTTCACCGATGTGCAGTGCATCTGCAGCAACAAAAAGCTGTTGGACAATATGCAAACTGCCGTTACTGCGGGATGTCCTCCTGAGGACAAGCAAAGTTAGACGACACCCCTCCTCCTTCATGTCCAACGCTAATCCGAACTCAAGAGGCGGTCGACGCTTCCAATGCCTTCTGCCCTAGCCTCTACGCATCTTTGGTGTCTTCGGCGGTTTCATCTGCATCATCCAGCATCACAGCGCAGTCCATGCCTTTACCAACTTCGACCAGCACTATGAAATCCGGCGTCAAGACAGACACCAAATCCTACCCCACGACTGGGTCATACAACTTATCAGGCACGGCCACGTACTCTGCAACGAAGACGCCGAGTACTTTCACGGGCAATGCCGATCGTTTCCTGGTTGGAAAGGATCGGATGGCATGGACGGCTCTTGCGGTGGGCTTGATGGCGCTGGTCTTCGCGGAGTTGTGAGGCTCTCGGAAGATCAAGGTGCTCACTCATTCCGTCTTCACTTCTGCGGCAGCACTTTAATACCGCTTCGGTCTCGAATCTTGAGATGTTTAGCTTCCCTAATCTGCCCAGTGGAGATAGGTGGCCTACTAAATGAATGAGCATCGCTTTCGTAACTCCATGCCCACATAACTTCTGACGTGATATTGAAGAAGTTTGACGGCAATCCCGATATCTCAAGATTAGAATTCTCGGGTCTCCCCAATGTCACAAACATCGAACACCCCGGTTTCAGGCATTCCCTGTCGTTGAAGCGCCACTTTGAGTTGTTGCGGTGGCTCCAATACGTCCTCCTCCGTCAACACCCATGTGCCCCAGTGGATACCCATTGCGCGTTGACATTTTGTGTCTTTGAATATGTTGACCGCATCAAAAGGGTCGGCATGCATAGATGAAAACAGAAACCTTGGCTTGTAGGCACCGATCGGGATCAAGCCGAGATCAAACGGACCACGAAGCTCCCCAATCTCTTTGAATGCTGGGCAGTGAGGAAAGTCGTACTTCGGGTCATAATCGTCCTCGCTGTCCGGAAGTTCAGGTACACTTCGGTATCCAGTATCCCTTTGATGTGAGCCCAATCCAGAAACAGAGGGGACGCGCTTACCCTCCAAACCAGACTTTCTTGCCTCCACTTTCAATGCTCCAGGAGGCCCAAAGTGTCAGTGCTCTATCCCACAGCGTCCGTGCAGATATGTGCTGGCATGGTAAACACCCAATGGTGGCACTCATCGCGTTCGGGCTAGCATCCGCGGGGTCCACAACGACAGCCTCGTCATCACCTCCCTCCTTAGTTCGTTCCAATTTCACCTCCCTCGTCTCCCACCAGTCCAGCTCGGTAACATTGTGGATTCCGGCGTCAACGAACCACTTCTTATTGCCAAGGGGAGCGAAAAAGTGCACGTTGGGGTGCTTCGCCTTGATTTCCTTGACTGTGGGGTATGAAAGGTGGTCATAGTGATTATGCGATATGACGACAACATCGATGAAGGGAATGTCGTCAATCTGGCATGGCGGACGAGTGTAGCGCGCTGGCCCAAGGAAGGGAATGGGCGAGCACCGGTGCTCAAAGACGGGATCGAACAGAACTCGTAGTCCTCCCGGGAACTCCACGTAGTAGCAAGCATGACCTAGCCACGTCGCTCGGAGTTTTGGGGTTTCACGGTTCTGGAGGAAGGCAGGCGCATGAACGGGGATAGTCGGAGGTGTCGTATCTGGGTTGTTTGCCTTTCCCAGCAAACGCCGCCTACTCAAATTAACACGAGTCTCCACGAACGGCGACTGGTCTTAGACGTACGACACCATAGCCTTCATGATTTGTGGCGCAGATAGCATCTGCCATGATTCCCAAGGGTTCATGAATCCTTTCCCATCTTGAGCATGATGCTTCAGCTCGCCCCCGTGTTCCGGTTTGACGTCACCAAGCTGAGAGGCCGTGACGACGCAGGCGTAATACGCGGCGGCGCGAGTAGCAGCTGCCATTCCTGCTGCCGTGCGGAACATGAAGAGAGAGTGTGGGCCGCGATGTCACAACGGAGCAGGTCCTCTGGGAAAGAGAAGAAAGTGGCGCAACCTCTTAGTTTATCAAGCCTGAACCGCTAGGCGTCCTATGGATTTAAGTATCATCAGAAAAGTAAGAATAGGAAATGAACGTCTGGAAACGCATTCCCAAGCTATGGTGGGTGTGGAACATATCTTCCATCTCATGCATATTGCGCCGACTCCGATTCACCCGAGCTTAAATTTATGCAGCCGCCCGCGCCCAGGGCAACCCGTCGAGACCAAGCGGCATGCCAATTGGTGACCGAGAAGGCACTTGATCTTACGAAACGGGAAGTATAACTCTGATGCCTAGCAATCCCGGAGATATTGATTCCAATTCAAGCAGTATGAAGCGGAATTTGAAGCTTATGCTACATCATTGCCAGAAAGCCCCCACACCCATCAGCACCGTATTATGTCTGTTACTGTAAACGAGCGCTTGACGTGCTTGCTGACCTAAACGCTGAGACACTGGGAACGAGAGTGCGAAAAGACATCCACGAGCTCGTTCAGCAGAGATTTCTGGCTGTGCACCTGAACCACAAAACGTCTACAGATATAGGCAGACATTTTAGAACGATTGAGTTGACCCCGCTTGTGCACAACACTTGGCGACCGGATTTAAGGTCTACACAAAAAGGTTCTTCCGATCGAGCACCGGATTTAGTTCTCAAAATTGAGCGGAAGGGCCATACGTATCGAGGGACTCGCCACAAATGCGGACGAAATTTTGCCCAGTATGCTTCGTCCGATCTTGACGTGTCTCATTTCCCATGGCTCTCAGCTTCCCACAGTCTTCTCTAGTATAGTTTCGATCATCTCGTTGCCGAGAGCGGTTGCCTCAGGGAATCTTGGAGCGAAGTACTGCTGGATCTCCTCAAACTTCTTCCGGTACCCGTCGAAGTTACCCAGACTGACTCGCTCGCTCCAGTCCTAAATAACGTCAGCGCGGTCGGTGGGATGAAGAGACGAAGCATACTCTTGCAGCAAACGTGAATTCCAGATCATCTGAACGGAAGGTGTTGTCATTGATCGCCGTGTCGATGACCTCCTCCAGCAGATCCGGCTTTTTGAAGAGATATTCGGTAATTCCGAGCCACAGACGGAAGAGCTATACACACTTGAGCAGGTGAACAGTGAGTACTTGAAATGCATACCGGAGTTGAACAGATCATGTGGTGGTACGGAACGATGCCGAGCTGCGACCAGCAGTCCACCATGGCAAGGAGACTCAAGTGATTATTTTTGACACGCTCAGGTGGCAACTCCCCCAAAGAAAATCGGTCCAGGACATCATCTCGAAGAAGAAGATCTTGGTTCTCGCTGCCTTTGAAAACTCTTTCCCCGGCATACTTTATACGCCTAGTGAATTCATCGCGGTTGCCGGCAAGCATCAGCTTGAAAAGTTCCGTCACGGATGTGGCGTACTGTCGAATTTGCTCCTTCGCTGAGGGATTCATGATGGCGAGGCCAGCGTAAACGTGCCATTTGTTGGAGTATATACGCATCATCACATTGATCTTGATGTTCTCAATGCCGCCGATGTAGCGAGCAATTTCCCATGGGAACTGTCTGTTAGCAGCCCAAGCTCCGCCCATACTGCCAACGTCAGCACACCGGCTACGAAACGGACATGGCTTGCCTCACCTCAGAAATGCGGCATGCGTAACCGCCTGGGTATCTGCTGTGATGCGATCGTGCTCGTTAGCGGTAAGATATACGTGCTTAGACTGTAGACAAGAAAGGATCCTCTCGACTCGGTCGAAGCTTTCTTGCGAAGCACGATGTTTGATCAGCACCTTTACCAGCACCTATCAGCAATTATCACGAAATGGAGGGCTCTCATACCAGCGGTTGTCCCTTAGGATTAACGCCAGGCCCGTGGAGAGAATGGCACGAGACGATATGGACATCCGGGGGAAGATGCTTCTCTAGGGCGGCGATTTCCGGGGCTTTGCACGATGTCTGACCACCGACAATGGCATTCAACTTGGTGGCTGGGCGCAAAATTAGTGATGCACGAAACGACGGCAGACGATCGTACAGGGACCATATTCGGCGACAACGCGGTCGATATTTTCAGCCTCTACACTGTAAATAATATAGTCACTGGACCGGGAAACGAGGTGGCCATTGGGAAGTATGCGTATGTTCTCCTGTCATTGCTAAGCAAAGTCCAGCTACTGTATATCTGCCGATCATGTGACGCCGTACATTGGCTTTGAACTCCTCTTTCAACTCCTCAAACTTGTCCGGCGTGTCGCAAGCATTAATGCTGGCCCAAGCTATCAGCAAATTCTACCTGTGAGTTGCCGGTCAGCATGCGCTCCGACATATAATCAGAATGAAAACAGGTGTTTGTGTAGGATCAGACAAAGTAAAAAATAAGGTAGCTGAGATATTACATCATAGACAGCCCGTCCCTTGCCCTTCGCCAGAATGGAGAGAGAGGTTGGGAGCAGACCATACTCGAGCCAAATGCACTCAAGTCATCATTTCAAGGGGAGGTAGAGAGCAAAGCAAATACGTACATGAAGTTGCTGAGTGTGCGAGGTGCTGAGCACTCAGTGAGTAGAAACATACAGCCAGCCTGCCTCGCTGATCCTCCGGGCGTACATTTTGCCCATATCGCCCATGCCGATAATTCCAACTGACATGTTGGCCATGGCGCCTACAGAATACGTCGCACTGAAATGTTGCGAGGGTGAGAAAGCGTGAGGCTTCGTAAGGTTCGTACAAAAAAAAGCCTTTTAAAAGAGGGACTGGCGCACGGGCACCATAAGCTCGGCGCCCGTCAGCCGGTGAACACGTGCAAAGCCGGAGGGCCGGAAAAACTTTTTGGGGCTCCACAACCGAAAACCCACCTTCACCTTGCGAATTGTACCGCGCATCCCTCTACCATTCATCACCCACAACCCGCAAAGATGGCCCCCAAGAAGAAGGTTGAGCGCCCTCAGGAGAACGTCTCCCTTGGCCCCCAGGTCCGCGAGGGCGAACTCGTCTTCGGTGTTGCGCGCATCTTCGCGTCGTTCGTAAGTCTCCCCGCAATTTTTAACCTGGAACATGGCTAACTCGGCATCGTAGAACGACACCTTCGTCCATGTCACCGATCTCAGGTTCGTTTGATCACAATGCTGCTTTGCCCGGGCAATGGGCAAGGTAGGGCTTTTGAAGGGCTGAAGGAGGCTAATCTGGGTGATTCCAGTGGCCGCGAAACGATTAGCCGTGTTACGGGTGGTATGAAGGTCAAGGCCGATCGCGACGAGTCCTCGCCGTACGCCGCCATGTTGGCCGCCCAGGACGTCGCTGCTCGCTGCAAGGAGCTGGGCATCACCGCTCTTCACGTCAAGATCCGGGCCACCGGTGGTATGGCACCCTCCTTTTTTAGCGCTAGAATTTGCTGACACTCTCAAGGCAATGGTACCAAGACCCCCGGTCCCGGCGCTCAGTCCGCTCTCCGTGCTCTGGCTCGCGCCGGCATGCGCATTGGGCGTATTGAGGACGTCACTCCCACTCCCTCCGACTCCACTCGGCGGAAGGGTGGTCGCCGTGGTCGTCGCTTGTAGTTGTGTGGGTGGTCACTCATGGTGGAGGCGCTGATGACAATTACGAGGAGAACGGCGCTTGCCTGGTCTCCGCTTTTACCTTGTCACATAGACTCGATGCCATGGTTGAATGGGATATGAACTAGTGATGGGAACCGTATGCTCTCCAAATGTGATTTGTGTGACTTTGGCGATGAATGGCTGGAAATTGAAGAACTGGTTGATTCGTTTTCTAAGCTCGTTGCATTATGGGTAATACGCTTCAACTCTTCGATAAGGCAAGCAACGCCGCTCATCCTGATGTAATGGTTTTCTCGTGGTTGGCTGATGCCATGTTGGGTAAAGCTGGTCGCCAAGTCTCTGTCAATTGAGCAGGCGGGAATGACGACATGACAATCGCGCCGAGCCATCTTTAGGCAATCGAAATATCAGACAACACACATCTTTTTATCGATCCAGAGTATTGATTTCACTTCAATGCCCATGGAAGCCGCAGGCACCGCTAGCGTGCTCCTCCTTGATCTGTCCACTTCTGCACTTGGGGGGATAGATCTCCTGTCATTCACGACAACACCACGGTTCAAGGGCATCAGAAACGTACCACCGGGCTGGCATTTTGTCTTCACAAGCACCACAAGCTCGGTTTCTGTACGTCACGGTGCATGGTTCTTCGTCAAAGAGAAATCTGGGCCGCCAGAGCTCTTCGTCAAAAGATGGGATGCTTCCAAAGAAGAACTTGTTGCGGAAACGGACATCGGGGAGCAGCTTCGCTGGAGAAAAACCCTCGGTTCCATATGGAGAGAGAATCTGGCCCCTTATCGTCAGACTACTGGGAAAGATGCTTCAGAGGCAGAAGCCGAAACCCGTGACTGGCAACACCTAACCAACTGCATCAGCGAAAAGTTGTTATCACGAATCACCGGCCCCTCAGACAACCATTGGAGTTTAACGTCCGCCAGCTCAGCTGCACGCGATATGGATGTTATCCCCGGACTCCCGCCAAACATCAGTGAGATTCAGCGCGAAAAGGAGCTGAATTTCCTGCCCATCGATCTGAAGCGCACTTGGAGACACGGAGCCATCGGTCGCGAGCGCACAGAAGCCGCTTTGGACCATTCTTGGGCGCTAGACGATCTGGTCAAGCATCACAGCGACGGGGGTGGGGAGACTCATATTCTGGGCGAACTACAATTCTGCTTTCTTATGGTGCTGACCCTCAGCAACTACTCCTGTTTGGAGCAATGGAAGCGGCTTCTCGAGCTCATCTTCACCAGCAAGGCAGCGGTTAAGGAACACGCAGACTTCTTTGTCCAGGCCGTTACGCTACTAAAGCTGCAGCTGCAACACAGCGGTGATGTGGACGGCGGGCTCTTCGACCTCAGCGATGAGGGAGCTTCGTTTCTCAAGTCATTACTTCGGAAGTTCAAACAAAGCTTAAACGACATTTCTGGAAAAGGAAAGAGCGAAGTCATGGATGAATTGGAGGAGTTGGAGGGCTATCTGCGGTCTGAATACCGCTGGGAGCTGGACAACAGCTTCGTAAAACGAGGCCTGGTTGAACTTGAAGACGGAGAAAAGGTTGAGCTCGAGGTTGCAGGTTTTGACGAAGAAGATGAAACTGGAGAATATGCTCCGACTGTTGTCAATCTGACACCAGAACAGCTTTCAGCCCTGTCGATGAGTGATTCCACTGGTCGCGGTGCCGCTGAGGTCGCTGCCGATTCGGAAGAAGATCAAGATCTGGATGACATGGATACTAGGTATTAGACCAGGACTTTCTTTTTACGTTCAAAGGCTTCATGGACGGTAAGACGACTGTATTATACATGTAGCAGTCTACAAATAAACCGAAAGAGTCCAAATTGCAAAATATTACTATGACTCAGCCCCTTGCCATGCTACGCAACAGATCCCCGAAACGCTACCGAATGCTATGCCAGACCGACCCAATGCTATACCATGCTAACGCCAGACCAAGCCGGCCAGACAAATAAGCATGACAATACGGCTTTCTCAAGCGTCCAGGATAACGATGCGCGGGCCGGTAACCGCATTGTCCCAATAGATGTTGACCTGGTCAACCGGAGCCAACTCCCCGGCGAATATGCCCTCCTGGCACAAGAAAGGGGCATGAGGTGCCGGGTGCTCATCAACACAGATGGCGGCACCGGGCCTCGTCTCGACCTTCATACGGCCGAGGTGCTGATCCCGCAAATTGCCGGACGGCCAGCTAGTCGCCGAAGTCGTCGCCGGCTTCTGCGACAGGAATACGTCGAACTGCTTGGAGCCCTCAAGGACGTCGTAGTCTCCGAGCGTGAAGCGGAGCTCGCACTGCTTGCCCGCGTACTTCGCCGGGATCTCAAAGGTGCTCAGAGTCGAGTACTCGTCCGGGTCGCCCTGCCGGCGGTGAATCCATCCGGAGCTGACTCCGTATTCGACGGCTCCGGTGTTGATGTGGTAGCGAGATATGGTTGGGACTATGACGGTCTCGGTCGACTTGGGCGTAGTGGTCGTGCCATTGACGGGGAGAGAAGAAGCAAGGGCAGCGAAGCCGGCGATGGTGGCAATGGCGGAGAACATCATTTTTGCTAACTTTGGGTTAATGGGACTGAGTGTTGTGGATTATGAATGAAGATAGTGGTGTGGGGAAGATTTAGGCTGGGAACTGGAATTTCGAGAGGAAGATAGGCTGGATGAAGCTGGATGAGGCGGTTGGATGATGAGGAATGCTGTTGTGATGATGATATTTCTTCGTCTCTACCTAGATTCTTATATACGCAGTTTCTCATGATGTTCGATGGCAGCAGGAACAATCAGGAGTCTATCAGCCTCCACTGATGGATCAGAAGTGTAGACGCTCAGCCTCGTAGCTCGACATGCGCCTCCACAAGTGCCGCTAAATGGCCGTTTTGGGAAATCAGCTCTCCTCGGCCAAGGGGAGCTGAAGGGGAGCTGAGGCTGTAAGTGGCTCATATTTTGCTTCCAGAAGCCGAGACGGGAGCAATTGACAGCAAATTGGCAGTGCTGAAGTCCGTTAGCAGCGTGGCTCGTGCAATTCAGTTACATCGCTTGGGTATTTTCCGTCATCACGAGGGCTGAGTGAAGCTTGGTAGTGCTCAGCATGCCGAAAGGAGGTCATTTTATGTCCGCAGCGGACGTGGCAACTGGCAACGTCGCCGGCATTACTGAGGCTGTTCGTACACAATTCATGGAGAACTCCGGCAGGGCTGAGTCGCTAGAGCTAGGTGGTAGAGTTCGTGAGAGCATCTAAGCCATGAACAAGCCGCGGTCTCAAAGGGATTGGCGCAGGGCTTCACATCCCATCATACGGTATGAGGAGAGAAGTATTGCCGGACAATCGGCCTGTCCGTGTGAGGTCAGCCTCTGCACGGTAACCGAGGATCACCGACTTTTGGGAAACGTCGCACATCGGTATCAAGGTGGTTCCTCCATTTGTGGCGACTACCGTATCTCAATTGTTCATTGCCGATACTCTCACGTCAGGAGGTCCCAGGTGATCTGACGGACACTGAGTTTGGTAGCGAGCATTCGATTGTATAGACGTCTAGGTCGATACTGAACGGCTTGAATTGTGAAAGGATAATGAGCTCTATTGAGACATCCGAATTTGATTGACGTTGGTAGATCAAGGCAAGATCCCGCAACTTCTCCTTCATCGAAACAATCTGGAAAGATTGACCGATTGCGAAACCTGCGAATAAGACCAATGAGTGGAAGATGAGAAAAGTGAGATGTCTGATGGTTAAAGATGTTCAGTTTACACAGAGCGAGAGGTCGTTATCTCGTCAAACTGGCTCGTGGAGGGAGGTAATTTTTCACGTGCTTGACACATGCCACAGCCAGGCTACAATCCTGAATCGGAGACCGCACAAGTCGTCAAAAATCGCATCATACCGCGATCACTGCCCGACCGATGGCCACCGCAAAAATCCCATCTGAAGCCGATAATGACATCTAGCCGACCCGCTGCTCGACGCCTATTTACGCCATTCAACCTGTTATATCAACGTTGAATTGATACCATGGCTTTACGCTGTGTTGTCGCAATGCCGCATCTTCAACAAGATCCTCTAATGCGTCCTTCCAGCTAATGATCCCAAGGAATAGCTCGCGTAACAGCTACTCCACTCTCCCGCGCACATGGTCTTCGGCGAGTCTCTCCAGGAAACTATATGCTATCCCGGGCGCTCCCGCAAGACGAACTGACCTCTTGCAAATTTGGAACACTATGTATTCGACTCCTGTCGATCGGCACTAACATCCAGTGCGTACTTGCACTATTACAAAAGACCACCAGAACCGGCGTCGGATGAAGGGCTTGGGAATGCAAGATCGGGTATCAGTATATTGACTAACGCAAGGACGCCTTCATTAGCACAGAGAACCTGTTGGGCCCTACTGGGAAGAGTCATTCCTTTTGGCGACAGAGCAGTCGGCTCATGGCATGCCACTTCTCCGAGGACATATTACAACTGTCAGTTATCGAATTTGGAATGAGCATCCTGAGTGGTTGACTACCAATGTCCTCAGGATCAATGAAACTGGATACAGTCTTTGCTAAGGGGGTAGCCTGAGATAGTATTTCGAAGCGTTCGAGCGAGACTGGCATCAAAGAGATGGAATCCGAGCAGATCTGCTGCCAAACTCAGACTTGCGCAGAGCTCAGGACCTGAACCTACGGCTTGTATTTACGGCTTGATCTAATACGATTATGTTGTCGAAAGACTTATCACCATGGACCTGGCCTCAGGGAGACTGAACTCAAACGATGAAGGTGGCTATGCCGGGCCCCACCTACCGTACACTGGCTTGCCACTCAATTCTTCACATCATGATCGAGTCTTCAGGATCTCTGCCATTTCCCTCATCTCACCTGAGCAAGCGCCTGTCCCTAGTGAGGTCCGCATCTATTCAGTTGCTGGTTTGGACCTTCGGCGTGGGAGCTTCGCCTCAACAGCTCCTACGATCTGCAGCATGCAACAACGGGACAACGTCCATTCAACTGTCACAAGGGACTCTGATCAAGCAGCTGTGATCAAGCAGCTGGAGATTCCGAGCGGCTATATGGTGACCGTGATGGCGTCGACGGACTTGTTTTGATATCACTTGGCATGGGTTGCAGCATATGCTCAACACGGACACAAAAATACCACGAGGTGTATGCCACCGCATTCCTGCCCGACGAGGATTACATCCCGAGCAGCATCTTGTCGGGCGGTCCTGTACTCTTGCGGCGCAGCGTCGGCAACTCTGGAGAGCGGATGCGATGGTCCTGAGCCGAATTGGGTGGTTGACTACTGCACGACATGGCAAGTCGGGATTATCGGGCGCCTGTATGCTTGTTAATACTTTTTCTCCGGCCATGCATTGCAGCATCGTCTCCCCGCGTTTCAGCACATGCTGAGGTAAGTGCGTCTTCTTCTTGGAGTGGATGGAAGCTTGCACAAGGCCTCCCAAGCCTCTTGACCTTCAGCTGCGTTCTGCTTCTCGAAAAGAGCTGAAAGTGCAAGACAGCTGCAACGGGAACCGGATTTCCAATCTTGACGTTCGAAGCGAAAAGTTTATGCGGAAGCGGTGTGACGGGAAACTGCACACAAAGCCGCACATGGGGGCCAATCCTGCGCGCCCGGCGCGGCTATTCGCGTCCTCCGCTGACTGCCGCGCCGCTTGGGATAAATGAATACTCGGGCAGCAGACGAACCATCAACAGAGTACCCGATTTGCTGTTTGATGCATGTTGGCGGCGGGTAGGATGCCCCAGCGGCCTGAACCTCGTTTTGCGGAGATCCACACCGTGCATGCTCACGATAGGCGAGGTTGCGTACTGTATCCCATTCCTGTACAGTGTGGACGGCAGGCCCATCACCAACCGAGGAAGGATGAGGAAGGATGCTGCCACCGTTCTTGGGGATGTTGGTGGAGGCCGCCCAACGAATTCTGGGAATCGTTAGACGCCCAGTTTGCCCCTGAGTTCGCGATGCAGAGTACCGTACACAGCCGACGGTGCAGCCGATCTGGAATCGGGCGATGTGCATTTTCAGGTGTGGTGAGCACCGTCGTTCAGCAAGACCGCCAACGGCATGGCGAAGTGTGTCCTGATTCATAGGGCGACGGCAATAACGGCGGGGTTGAAGGTGCAGAGGGAGGGGTAGTTCCAGCTCAGTATCGATAAGCCGCAAGAGTGGAAGCAATCTCTCCCGACGAACCCCAGGCTCAGGCAAGAGACAAGCGGTGAGATGTGCAAAGCGACGACGCGATGCTCCCATTCGGCGATGGAGTTGAATATCGTGTCTTTCGATGGAACAACCAGGCACATGGCCTCGGTACCCGTAGACAGCAGCCGCCGCACTGAGCGGAGATGAGGCTCCCCCCCAATCACGATGTCAACCGAGCATTTTCGACCTCCGTCCCAAGGTCAACGGACGCTCCGCGTGGCTGAAGGATGCAAGTACCGTACTGATACCATGGGCTCTGGGGATTCCGGGTTCACGGTCGCGGATCGTTCCTTTCGGCGACTCCAGAAGTCCCCGTTTAACGTTTCTGTTCACACGCGAGGGCACAAAGATTGACCGGTCACGATGAGCTCATTTGCCGCGCTGGTGGTTGCACAGCGCCCGCGGGAGTGGCAGGATGCAGCAGTGATCACGCATAGCGGCGGTCGCTGACCAACGACGCATCGCGGCCGAGGCTCCCAAGGCTGCGAGGAGGGGGACTCAGATCTGCATGGCGGGTGTCTGCCGTCTCTCCACAGCGGGGTGTGCCAATATTATCACCCCTTCGCTCAGACACACGCGGTGCCGTGGGCAGCCGATGGCACTTCCCATGCAAAGTCGTCACCACGGTAGTCCCTTGACGGAAGCCGGCAACTAGCCTTCTCCATAATTGCGAGTCATAGTTGCTTTTCCCAACGGTCTTTGTGCCGCCAAGTGCGACCGATGTCCGATGACACAATCGCCGGAGATTCTCCCTGAGAAGGTGATCCATGGACGTTGTACAGTACCAATAGATTGATAGCCGAACTGATAGCTGATACTGTGGCCTTCTTGACTCGAGGCGTAACGATTTCGATAATTTTAGTCTTCTTTAGTCTTTCGGCTACGGCGACGCGGCGTCGATGTCGTGGAAAAGTGACGGGCCTTGGTAAAATTTGAACTCCCGTTCGCGAGGTCTGATGACCTAAGCCACGCAGTGTGGAAGGGGGAGAGATAGCAAGTCAAGCTTTGGAACGAGCGCCGTGGCTTTTACGTGGCTTAGGGTCAGCGCACAAGCGGATGTGTCTGCGCTGGAATTCCATTTGCCCAGATCAACATATGCCGGTTGAGGGGCCGTGCGTCTCCCGCCGAAAAAGGAAGCAAATCCTATCCGTCAAAGCTAGAACCTTTCCTAACTAGCGCTATATGGCGCAGTTCACAACCTCGCAAGTTCTTGCTTGCAAAAGACCCAAGTGAAAAGGCGCCGGCCGTTAATCTGACCTTCCTTGCTAACGATCCAATAGCACGACACCCGTGCCGTTTCGCTCCCCCAAGAGAATGCGGGCCTTGTGCCCAATAAGGAACGTCTCCTGAGCAGGGCGAACGCCGTAAGCCTTATCATTTCCAGAAAAACCCCAGGCTGCCAAAGAGACCCAGAAGAATCATGAAGTCCCAGCTGGAAAAGAGCGGAGAGGGATTGAGCCGCGTGAGGGTCTTAGTTTCAACTCCGGCCTATCGGAGCTTACAGCCTAGGATGCGAAGCCATGCAACAGCGGGCCCCGTAAGTTGAGAAGGCGAAGTGAGAGTTCGTTTGAGCAGACGCTCAAAAAGCCAAAGGGACACTACGGGCGGCCGGCGGCAATCAAGATTAAACCTGCGCTTGCGGCTTGAAGAAGTGGAGGTTTGTTGGACCGCGTGCAGCCGGCCTGTGCCGCTTGGGACGGATACCGTAGTATGTGGGTGATGCCTGTGGTGGAGTCGCGCGAGCCACATCCCTGGACAGCACGGTAAACTGGAGACATTGCACGAGATCTGCACATCAACATCTCACGTTCCCGCTCTGATATTTTCGTCATGGCTCCGAGCCGGGCGTTCGAGTGGCTTCGAGCCCGATCTTCTAGCGCCGTTTGAGCCGCTTGTAGCATCCGGGGTTGCGTGGCCTCTTTGTCTTAGGAGGCGTTGGAGGCCCGGCTTCACGCGCTTGGGACGGGATCCTTTCGTATCGTCCCGTATTGCACCGTTCCCGAGCCTTACGGCCGGGGGCGGGCGCGTTGCGACCTAGGGATCGCTGGGATGACCGAGGCGGCTGCCGTGTTCGAGGCTCCAGCAAGCATAAGATGGTCTCTGGACAGGATCGACTGTAGAACGGCGGCAACGGCTTGAGGCGAAGCGTGATCGCCAAAATAAAATATCATCATTGTCTGGAGATGTTTTAGGGCGGACGCCTGGGCTTATGGAGTACGGCCCGTAGAGCTGATGATCGCACACCGGGTTTCGCAGAGCGTCTGATGACGACGATGGTGATGATGAGGCAGAGCCTTGCTGACCCGTGGGAGCCTGTCGAGCCTCTCAAGGCCCTCGTTAGCGCCGCACTCAGCCTATCCTCGCCGGTGAGCAAAGTTGATGAGCCAAGCAGCGGGATACGCAGGCGTTAGTGGCTAGCAAGGCTCTTCACGCTCAGCAAACACACGCGCGTATCGATTTACTAGGAGGGCGAGCAGGCGACGCTACACGGCGATGCGCGGAACGTCGCCAAAGGAATCCATAGAGATGAAACCATCACCAAGGGATACTGTACTGACTGACTGCCACAGCCGAGCTGATGGCGGCTGCAGCGTCCCGTGAGGGCACGATTCCTTTCGGCTTTGCGTCTGCAACTTAGGTAAGTTGTGTTGCCGGCTTAAACCTGCTGAGCGCGTGATGAACTATGGGCGGATATTTCGACATCTTCTGTCTGCTCAGAGTTCTCGCGACGGTTGTCTCAAGTTCATGTGGGCCTGGCTGAGTGGAATCTGCAACCGCCAGAAGGGTTGCAGACGAGCTACTAAGCAGCCTAGCGCGGTTTGGAGTGAGCAGACAAAATAGCGACGGAGCAAAAGTTAATAATGCAATCATGCGGCGTGCAATAGCACCCTTACAGTATGTACCGTACTATCGAGGTGGGCTTGCATAACGAGGGAGAGAAGAAGGAAATAGACGCACAACTAAACGACTCAAGGGTTTTGGCCCAGACGCGAGGGCATCAGGCGTGTCGCCATCGCGTCGCCATCGCCATCAATTCATGGGGGCGTACCACGATCTGCGCCAGCCGTGACCCTAAGTGCTGTGACATCTCATGAAGCAACTTCGACGCTTTTTGGCCTCATCTGCTTATTCCTGCGTTCATGTGAATTGGAGGAGTGCATACGCGGAGGCATAGAGATGCAGGCACGTTTGAGCGGCAAGTCGAATCGGACCCATGCTGCTGGTCAATCCTTCCATTCACAGTTTGTGATTTTCCTTTTTGACTTTGCCGTCTCTTCTCCCGATCATGCCGTTCGCGTGAAGTTGTCCAAGGAAGCCAAAGCATCTCCGTTTTCGCCTTAAGGACTCCAGTTTTCTTTTCGCCCATTCCACAGATGCCCACCGGCCACACACGAGACGCGCCAGACCGGGCTGGGATAGGACGCAGGCCAACAAAGCAAGACGTAGCGCATGCAGCTGCAGAGTCTGCCGCTGGCCACTGCAACTCTCCTCTACTCTCAACCAGTGACGGGGCAGCGATGGTCGTACGTACCCACAAGCAGAGCCTGTCGCACGCGGCAGCAGCAGCAGAAGCAGCAGCAGCAGCAGAAGCAGCAGCAGCAACAGTAGCAGTACGGTAAAGCAGCAAGCAGGCAGTAGTAAACTAGCATAGCGAGTAGCAGCAGCCAGCTGGAGCAAGCCGGCAGCAGTGTCAGCGCCAGCCGAGAGCCGTGTGGCAGGGGAACGAGACTGAAAGGACGACGATGATTGAATGAGGAGAGATGCGATGCGATGCGGCTACGGGCCTGGATCGTTTCCATTTGCCTTCGCTCTCTTCAATGTTCCGCTCTACCTTTCCTCCCCGGCTTCGAAGCGCCTCCTCCCACCCTCCTTGCCCCCTCCACCCACCACCTTCCACCCTCCCCAATTTTCCGCTCTCCCGCCCCGCCTTGACACAGCACGCATCCGCACCAGCCAACTCGGCCGGCGCCACCGCTGACGGAACGCCGCGCGCGGCCTTGGGGGCCATGCTCATGGAAAGTGCCCTGACTCCCACGAGTGGCTGACGTCGGTCTGTCCCACTACCGTTTACGGCGGGACCATCAGTCAAGGTTTGTCGTCTAAGCCTCTATTTTTCTGTTTGAACCCTCTGTGGACACGCCTCCCCCAGGGCAAAGTGGGCGGGGAGCGTGGTGGGCCGTCTGCAACAACGGAGATTGATGGGGAGGGGCAATAATGGACGAGGGGGAGGGGGGGGGGGGGGGGGAGGGATGAGAGGGAAGGGTTTAGACGAGATGGGCGCAACAGGCGACGGGCAACGGGCAACGCGGGAAAGAGAAGGCTGTGACGGATACACGATTGGGAACGGGCTGATTAAAGGAATGAGTTGTTATGGGTGGGTGGAGGGGGAAGCTGTGGAATTGAACTAGGAGAAAGAAACAGAGCGGCGGATTTTGCGGCAAACTGTAGCCTCATCTCAGTGCGGCTTTGCAAATCACCAGAACACATTCAGCGGCAAACTGTAGCATCATCGTTCGCCATCATCGTCATATGAAGAACATCACGAAGAGCAGAGCGGAGCGGAGCGGACAGTCACGGCAAGAGATGAGCGCAAGAAAGAGTGAAGGTGAGGAAGGTTTCTTGGTCTGAAAGCGGGTTGGTGCATTTTTGGGGCTGGGGCACGGGAAGTGAAGTGAAGTGAGCGACCCAGTTGAAATGGAAGAACGATGACAAGTGAGGGAAAATAATGCGCCCGGGGCGGTGGCAGACCGAGTCACAGCTTTTGGATCATCAATCATGCTTGCCAAAATGCCACTCATCGCTTCTTCTCTCTATCCCCACCACTGTTTACACCGACCCACCCACCACCATCCAGCCCCATGCGCCGTCCGCCACCTTCAATGCATCAACCTCCCGTCTCGTCATAGCGTGATGCAAGCTGCGGCTGCCTCGCCCTTTCCCATCTCTCTTTGCACGAGAGAGATGCGCCCAGACAAATCCCTCTCCGAGACCCCTGCTCTGTCAGTCGTCACTTCCCCTTCCCTTCCCTTCCCTTTCAGCCTTTAGTCTCATCCACCCCACTCTAGCCTGATCCTGCCTATTTGTGGTGAGTGAGCAAGGTAAGCAAGGTATGCAAGCTGTGCAAGGTGGGCAAGGTGGGCCAAAGAGTAGCGTGTGGGTGGCTCCGAATGGCAAAAAAAAGGCGAAGGGAACAAGACGCGAACGCTCGGGCCACCCGCCTGCCGTCAACGGCGCCATGACCCACTTTTCCCTCACTTGGCCACCCGCCCCTACCCTAGTCACCAACTCTGTGAAAGCAGAAAGAGCCAGCCACCCTAGTTTCACTAACCATCCACCCACCAGCCTTCCTTCCAGCCCTCCTCACTTTCCTTCCCTCAGCGCGCCTCGTCTCTCCACCCGTGCAACACACACGCCACCCACACTCACCACTACACTCACACACACACGCAACCACCCACTGCCACCCCATCTCCCCATGGCCACATCTCTCCCTTGGTCTAGCGCCATGGGTCTCTCCAGGGCTTCCTTATCAATTCGCCTCACGGCCGCATTCGGTACCTTGAACCCTTCCTCAGCCTTTCAGGCCATATCAACCACCTCACAATCCATACCACCTCATAGTTATACACCCTCACCGGCCTCTCCTTCATCATCCCCTCCACACCCCACCACCACACTCTCTCTCTGCCTCGCACCTACCACCAACCTCACTTCAACCACCTCCAAACCCGTTCAGCCTTGCCTCGTCTACTTTCACTGCCTCAACCCGTTCCTTCTTTTTAGCAAAAACCCCTCCCGCTCCACACCCACCTCGCCTTCCCAAAGCCTCGCACCCGAGCTCTCACATCGCTTCGCAACTTTGAATCAAACTCTTTCCCGCAAAAGCTTCTCAGAAAGAGAACTTCTTGTTCCGTTGTCAGAAGGATCCATCCACCAGGCCACATCGGACCATTGGGTTTGACTGCTTTCCACCGGACTTGAATGCCTTAATTCTGGAAACCTTCGGACCCCTTCTCTTCTCCCCTCCATTATCCACAGGATGTTGCCTA
The DNA here is from genome assembly GCA_010356995.1 of Trichodelitschia bisporula. NCBI lineage: Eukaryota > Fungi > Ascomycota > Dothideomycetes > Phaeotrichales > Phaeotrichaceae > Trichodelitschia > Trichodelitschia bisporula. Next base: position 192,174 of record ML996700.1, read on the forward strand.
CCCCGCCGGCCTCTCCAACACTCAATGGATTCGTCGCACCAGAAGACCGGTTGGGCCAAATCCTGGCTGGCAGGTTGCAGCTTACGGGCATCCTGGGCGTAGGCGCGTACGGTGTCGTGTACACGGCCGTCGATCTTCAAACCCAGACGTCCTATGCTGTTAAGGCACTGAGCAAAGTTGGACTTGAACCGCGGCAACAACGCTTCCAGCAGAGGGAAATCCAGCTCCACTACCAGGCCAGTTTCCATCCCAACGTGGTTTCCCTAGTTAAGATTATGGACTCTCCGGACTGCACATACGTTGTGATTGAGTATTGCCCGGAAGGGGACCTGTTCTCCAACATTACGGAGCGTCGAAAATACGTTGGTGATGACCCGATGGCCAAGAACGTCTTCCTCCAGATCTTGGATGCCCTGGAATTCTGCCACTCCAATGGGATTTACCACCGGGACCTCAAGCCTGAGAACATACTTGTTACCGACAATGGAATGACGGTCAAGCTTGCTGATTTCGGCCTGGCCACGACGGACCGCATCACCTCGGATTATGGCTGCGGATCTACTTTCTATATGTCGCCTGGTTCGTCTTTTGTAGCGTGTGATGCTGTTCCTTCTGTGCCGATTTGCTGACTCTTCCAGAATGTCAACAACCTGCGCCCAAGCCCTTTGAAAGTTACGCATCGGCCCCGAATGACATCTGGTCCCTCGGTGTTATTCTGGTCAACCTGACATGTGGGCGCAATCCCTGGAAGCGGGCGTGCTACGAGGATTCCACTTTCCGGGCTTTCATGAAGGACCGGGATTTCTTGAAGACCATTCTGCCGTTGTCCTCGGAGCTGAATTCCATTCTTACCCGGATCTTTGAGCTGGACCCTGCGAAGCGGATTACCATTCAGGAGTTGAAGCAGGAAATTTTGAATTGTCCTCGCTTCACCTCCTATGGACCTGCCCGTCCGGATACCCCTTCCCCGGAGGAATGCGACGAAAACCCCATGTTTGAGGAGTACTTCCAGGAGCCCCAGAGTCCCGTTGGTTACCCCTCGTCTGACGAGGAGTACCAGAGTTACTATTCCCCGCGGCTTTCGCAGCCGTCAGTTTCTTCTGGGAGCTCCGACTCGGACATTGCCTCTGTTTTCTCCGCAGGTTCCAATGCATCGACATCATCCTCGGTGTCCACGGATTCCAACCAATCTTACGCCCACATTCCACCCGTCCCCAAAGGTGTCCATGCACCTTCTTCACAATATGCATTACCTAATCCTGGCCATTGGTACTGCCAAGTGGTAAACGTTCTCCAGGCCTTCCATCCTCTGGTGATGCCGCCCCTTGTGTTTTAGACCTTTCCGGCAACGGAATCCTACGGATTTTTCATTTCGCCTGTACACAAAACCTTTCGAAAATCAAAAGTTCACGATCTCACGAGTTGATGGTGATGGGATGGGGGAGTTTCCGCGGTGTTCGGAGGTTAGCTTTCCCGGCAACCATATTTCTTTCCACTAGAGGAGCCCAGGCGTTGACGGTTACCGGAGACCTTGCAAGGCCGACTACGCAGGATTTTCCTGGAGAGCCGCGGACCACTTTGCAGAGTAGTTTGTTGTAATGGTGCTTCCAAGCTCGGGTCAGTTTGAGCGAGCAAGCCCCAGTGGGGTAGATTCCAGTTTCTGTTCGATCTCTTGTTGCATGTCAGGTGGTGGTTTTTTTGCTCCATTATTGTTACTTGGCATTCACTGGTAACCTCAAGGGGATGAGGGCCAAGACATGGGGGTTTTTTGATGCATTTTTTTCGGCGCTCAACGGAAGGAACATGTTCAGATCTTGGTCTGTTTGTCACGGGGTTTTTCTTTTGCTCGTCTCGCGCTCGTTCCCAAAGATACCAACAGCAAGGGCGCATTGTCCTCTGGCTCAACGTTTGATCGCGTCATTCTCATACGTTCCCATGTACACTAGGCATGTTGGACCAGGCTGAAGAAGTTATGGATCCGCGCCAACCCAACAACCTGTCTGCGGGACGAAACTCCCAATGATAAGGAAATATCAACGTTTGATGCTCATTGTTTCAATGGGCATCATCTCAACCAAGCCAATCTTTCCTCATAGCATGGTGCCTTATGATTGACAGCGTCCAAAGAGGGGGCATACTGTTCGTTTCTGATAGCGGCGAGCCTGGATGGGAGACTCAGGTAAACACCCTAGGGTGGAGGCGGTGACGGTATATTGGGCGGATTAATCGATCTACTCTATTCGCAAACAAATTCCCATGTCCGGACCCGCCGGACGGTGCGGGAGTCTAGTTTCGTTCTGGCATGTCCGAGCGTTTCAGCGATGCAGAGCCGCGAGCCCTATGATCGCATCACGACGACGGCAATATAAACTTCATCTGGATCAACGTTTGACAGCGCATCGACCACGGACATGGAGTTTGGCTGGGACGCCCGTGTTCCTTGCCGTCTCACTTGCTGGCGGCCGTCTCGGCCATATTGTTGTCGTCTCCCCACTCGTTCGTGTCGGAGGAACGCCGGACCGGCTCCTAAACATCCAAGAACACTGGTGGAGAGAATCGTGAGAGTATCACCCGGGGGCCTTCCTTGGACTCTCTCTCTTGGAGGGTTGTATTTTAGAGACTGGATTGCTGCATACCCCCACCCATTCCCCCATTCTACCCATTCATATCCCGGCTCATTGGATACTGGTCCGATTCAACGGATGCTGATCACGTTTGGTGCGGGTGCTACGGTACGGTACATTATCATACTACCGGTAGATGGACTGGGCCCTCAAAGCTTCGCTTCCCTGGAGTCTTCCTCTCGTCTTTGCTGGATGACGGAGCACCAGGTCCCTTGCTCCGTCTTCCCATATGAGGCTTTTTTTAATCCTCGCATCTGGAGTAGCTCGCGTCTGGGCGCTGTCACCTTTCTGCAAGCCCGCTCGAGTGCAAGGCGACCAATGGAGAGGACTCGACGAGCCTTGTGATGGAAAGTGGGCTTCGGCTGTGCGCGAGTGGTTCGGGGGGATGAAGGCAGCATGAGCACCCATATCTAACAGTGGCACAGTCGGCACGGCCTCCTCCAGCTGAATCACCCAACAGTTTGATGCCAATTGCGATGTGCAGGCATGGCACCAGGCTGAATTACACGCGCGTATAAGTGGAGTGCTTTGCACGCCCATCCGAAGAAGCCGAGCGCAGCTAGCAGGCTGAGCGGTCTGCGCCGGAACCCATCTCGGTTATGCGAATGACCATTTTCTTTTCCTTTGGGCGCTTTTGTCTCTGGGATACTCGTATTGAAAGGCTGTGCTTCAGTCCTTGCTTTGCACACGAACGCTCTGGGGCCGCAGCGGGTAGGGTGCGACAAGAGGGGAGAGTGGCTTTTGGCTATGCGCACGATTTCGCTTTCTGCGAAACAGCTCAACGTGGTGGTGGAGTAGGATGGTGTCTGTGTTAGTGAGGCCGCACTCTGGATACGATCGGCATCCTCCAGAGGGCATGATTGGTCGGTGGGCGCCCTACTTCGACGCGTTTAAACTGGATATCCAACAACAGCGACGCCGCTCGCCTAGCTAGCTAAAAGTACGTACCTGTTTCTAATCCACTCCTTTCATCCTCCACACCGGCACTATTAAGCCATGCTGGCGCGGAGAGCCTGAATGACAATAATATGCCATACTCGGTACGCGCATCTAAAGATGGTAGGAGACTACGGCCCCGGGCGCGCAGGCGTGCATGCCGAGTCGAGGGCGCGACCGCTCCGCTTCCCATGCTTCCATACGGCCAGTTGTTGCGAGTAGGTACGCCCGGCGGGCGTTCGTATGCTGCACGAGCGAGGGGTGGGTGGGCGGGCAGCGCCAGATGCCGGGAGCGGAGATTTTTGTTTCCTGATGGCTGACAGTGGAGACCTCATCCGCCGGGGGGCTCCGCTGCTGCTGCCGCTGCTGAGTAGTGGTACCCTACTGCATACTGATCGGAAGAGTGTTGTGGAGAGTCTTGGAAGTTGGTGTTGAATGGCTTGCTTGCTTGCTTGCTTGTGTTCGGGCTTGCGTACGGCCAAGGAGGGGAGGACGAAGGAGGAGCTGTGCATGCATGTGCGTGGTGTGTTGTGTGCGTGCCTGTGGTGTGCCTGTGGGGAGAACGAGAGGATGCCGGCGGGAAGCGGGGTCAGATGACTGGGTTGCGTGCAGATTGTGCAGCTTATGCAGCCTGTGCAGGCTTGCACTTGCAGCAACACCGCTGGCTTTAGTGGTCGCGCTGAGGCTGTGATGGCGGATCGAGAGATGCCCAAAAGGAAATATGCCCGTACGGTAGGAAAAGCTTCGCAGTCTTGACTGACACGATAGGATAACCTGCGGAGAAGAACCAAGGAGCATGAGGAATATTGGGCTCGCTTGCTTTGCCGCTCATGATGCTTCAGCGGTCCTTTATCGGATGGAGTATGGGGGATGAGGGTAACCTGCCAACCGTCCTATCAAGTTCGATGCTTCGGATACTCGTACGGATGTGTACTGTACAGTGTACGGAAGTACCATCATCGGCATCCTCAGCAACTCTATCCCGACATGGCAGTCGTGAATGGCTCGCGAGAAAGGCAGACAAAGAATATCGGAGGCCTGAAGTCGACTGCGCGCATTGATTGGCCTTTCTCCTTGACCTTGGTACTATCGTACCGATCCTATCCTTACTCTCTACCCGGCTCGAGGTGGGAATATCAGCCCAATGGAAGCGTCGCAACATACGAGTACTGGTACTATCGCTTCCAGGTATGTTTGATGACGGTGATGCTCTGACCCCGCGTGCAACGTTTTCCCTCTCGCCATCATTTTTGCCTGCAAGGCCCATCCAGGTCCCTCGAAGGCGCCCAGAATCTTCTCGATCTCCTCCAACCTCCGACCAAGCCATACGCTCGTATGCAAGCTGGGATTTTCGCCACCCGCGCAACACAAGCAGCTCTTTCTGCTACTACGGACTGTGGGGGCCGCAAACGAAGCTGAGGACTCCGGCATGCTCACAACGCGCCACTCTCTCCGCAGTAGTCCCATCCGCTAGCTTACAAGCAAAAGCTCAAGATGCACCGTAACCCAGGCATCACACTTTTCGGCTGTCCCCCGGGTCATTGCTCATCAAGTCGATCCTCAAACGAGCTGACAGGCGATCATATTGATTGCGTTGCCCCCAAAAGCACAGCCAGGTCATCCCCAGGCAGCTGGGCTTCCCCAATCCTGCCGCGCAATCTACTCCCAACACTGGCTCCCGACTGCGCCCGCTGGTGTCCGCGACAAGACGGGCACGCGGGTTTCGTGCTCCTTCCTCCATCCTCCCTCACCCCGGAAGACCAGGAAGCCCTGAGTCCCCGTTAATGAGGCGGTGGTTCGCGTCGGTGCACGGCTGGTAGATTGCGGCAGGCAACTACCTTCTTAGATCGGATCGTGCGGCGCGCACGCCGCCGGAGGTCAAGCCCACGGCTGATGAGCCTTGCGTGTCTTACATTGAGGTGGTGTCGGAATGCTGCCCTTGCGCCCGTTGGACTTGCTGTGTCCGGGCCTCCGTGGCGGATGAGAAGCGACACCTCAGCCAAAATAATGTCGTGTGAGGGATTGACTTTGCCCTCGAGCCAACCCGCCACGGAGTGGGCTTAGCCGCATATCGTGTGGTGCCTCGTTCCTTCAGCTTGACAAGGCAAGTGAAAACCAAGCTCCGCATGCGGAGTGCGTGTTCATACGGTATGAGGCCTGGCCGGTGAAACCGCTGCCGAGCGGGATGGATCGATGGAGCCTCGCGAGGTCGAGGCCGGAGCCGCTAGGGGCGGGGACGTGACCGGTAAGCACGCAGCTCATCCAGTTGGGGTTATGAAGGATATTGTTCGGATCCCTCCTTGCATACTCGCCAAACATTGTCTCATTCGGCGAGCCTTACAAAGCAGGCTTTGGAAGTTGCCAACGTCTAGAACTAAACTCACAGCATATCAGGTGACCGTATAACACTCTATCCTTATGCGGCCGAACCTCAGCTCACGACTGCATGCAAGGAGAATATTGTTTGTTCCTGTACTATGTCAAAAGGGCGACCAGTTGTGACGCCCACGTCGCGCGAGACAAAAGAAAAGAATTACCCACGTTTCCGAGGCTGAACCTACAGCCTTCCCGGCATCAAAGTCTGCAGAGACGACGACCTTTGTCATGGCTTCCCCTGGTAAGGATCGTCCTCCGACACCGGATGTCCGAATTGTTGGTATATTCAACCTTGCTCGTCTCCAATGTCCCCAAACACTACAACTTGATGTTGCAGAATTCTGGGGCATATTGCAGAGCAGAGCAGCGAACACAGCGCAAAAGTCCGCGCTGCGTGGCGCACTGAAGGTTTAGTCTATGCCAAACAACAGCTTGTACTATGGGACTCGTCTTGTCATCGTACTCTCCACGAACAGAGGCGTCTACGGCAGCACCGGTTGTGCATGGGAAGCAGTTGTACGAGCCAGAGTGTTGGCGAGATTAAGCATCGCGGTTTGGATCTAAAGTTCAAACTTCTTTCGTTCCTCCTTGTACCTTTGTACCACATCCGCTCACGCATCTTGGGATAACGCTCGATATCCCGTTGTTTCGGACGATGCTTCCTGGAATCCAAGGGACTTGCAAAGCTTGTCTCTTCGTCTCACCAACATCATCGAAAGCGTGCAAGTCTAAATAGCGTACTGCGCTACAGTTCACTGCGCTTCTCATGTTGTGATCTGCTAGTCTGGTCCAGTCCCCATCTCCGAGAGCTTCGGGTGAGCTATACCAAGCCATCTGGTTGATGCACAACAGCAGCCTCATGATTGCCGCGTCACAGCATACACCAGTGGCAATGTTTCCAGCAGCGTGCACCGGAGGCCATCATCTGGAGCACAAACACCAAAAGCAAGGGAGCAAGAGATCTCAGCCCGTTCCACATCTCGCATCCGTCTTCCGCAGCCACCCGCTGTCAGAACATCACACAGTCCTTCTTCCATCTTCATACGCGTCCAGTGTACACTCATAACCGGTCGCACGTCTGTAACTCCTTCCCGGCATCTATTCCGCTTCCCTCGAGGCAGACAACTTCTCTGGAGCACTCACTCGGGTCGTTGTCACTGCTGCTGCCGCTGCCGTTCTACGCATTCTCGTCACCTACTGCGGTAGGAATCCGGGGATTTTTTGGTCCGCCTCACACCAGCTCCTGGGACGGGGTGCGGAGCTGTGGCGAACGAAATATCGTCGGTTGCTTCAAGTATGTACTCCGCATTGTATGATCGACGTAACCTGCAACCCAGCCAAAGAGGCGAGCAAACACCTCCTTACGAAGATGGAACCACACGAACCACTCACATCTCACGCAGCGTCCCACCAATGACCCGCCTCAAACCCATATCGCAGCCGCTAAAGCACCTTCGAAACTAGCGCAGCATAAACAATCGAATCAAGCCTACCAAGCGCTCCCACCAAAGCCCAACGGCTCCCTATATCCCCAAACTATCGCACAGCACATACGTGGCACGACAAAACCACAACCCTCGGCGCCCACGGCCCGACCGCCATCTCCGTCGCCAACACAATACAAACCCGTCTCCCCACCATCGGCCGCCCGTCGTCGCCGCCGCCGACCCCGCCAACAGGACGCACGTAGCACCAAAACGGCTAAAGGGCGCACGACGCGGCGGCTCGCCCGCTCCGCATGTATGGTCCCCTGTCCCCTGTTGGACGCACGTCGCGATGGTGCGTGCTTCGGGCCGCGTCTTGCGACTTGCGCATTGCGGTGGTGATCAGGCTTTTGCGACATCGGGCGCAAGAAGGGGTGGGTGTTGGGTCGGCGAGATCCTTCTGTGGTAGAGGATGCTGCCGGGCGTTCATATGTTTGATAGGTTGATAGTACACTTCGGTGTGGTACCTTGGTGCTGCAGTGTACCTCTCGCACGATGGCTAGGTCGCTGCCCGATCTATGAATGGGTGTTTGAACGGGCGATCCAGTACCAGACGTGACCAAAGAGCCTTACGCTTTAACTTTTCACAAGACTCAGAGCACGAATGTACACCCAAATTAGGGTGAATGATCTTCCAATTCATGATCTGCTCCGCTATTGAATCTATGTCCATGCACCGTCTCGACCCATTATCAGCCGAAGAACGCCCCTTCTAGCATGATTCTGTTAACGGTTACTCAGACCCACGAAAAGTTCGGTACCCAACACCTGATCCAGTTGGCGACGGTTGACCCGCCCAGATGTAAGGTTGCCTCTATGCCATCTCGCAGTTGGGGCACTGTCATATTGCCCGAGTGCTGGCAACACGCAGACCTTGGCCAGTCTGCCTGTAATCACTTGAGTTTCGAACGGCGATCGATGAAGGGGTGCTTCAACGCCTCCATCGGGGTGATCCGCTTCTCTGGATTCAAGGCTAGGCATTTGTCCAGCAAGTCCACGAATAGGTTTAGGTCCTTTAGCTCGGTGTCGTCCAAACCTTTAGATGTCTTCATGATCTTCGACTTGAGGTCCTTCGTTGGCGCTTTGAAGTTAATCATGCGGACAACGTCTCTGCCGGTAACCGAGTCCTTTTCCACACTCCGAAATTGCGTGTCTTCAAAGTGGACAGCACCGTATTGGCTCTTCTTCAGCATCTTGATGCTAATTTTACCCCGGCATTCCATGATTGAGCGCAGCATCTGATTGTTGGTTCGACCTGTGAAGAGGATCTTTCCTGTGTAGAGCTCAAAAAGGGTGCACCCTACCGACCACATGTCGATGGCATAATCGTAAGGCATTCCCAGGACTTGTCCGTTAGCTTATGGAGTATCAGAAGGAGGGGTAAGCTTACTGATCTCAGGAGCACGGTAGAACCGGCTCACAAGATACGGAGTGATCTCCTGATCCGAAGCATCGCCGGCCGAGCCGAGGTCACACACCTTTAGAATGTTCCGGGACTCGTTGACCAACATGTTATCAGGTTTGATATCAGCGTGAAGGACGTTGCATTTCCGCAGCAAGCCTAGAGCCTGGAACATTTGTGAGGCGTAGAGACGAACAGCTTTGAGGTTGATACCGTCCTTGGGACCAACCTTCTTTAGAACGTCTCGGAGATTGATGCTATAGTTTGTCAGATAGAACATATATAGACCAACCGCAGACATACCTCAAGTTTTCGAATACCATGCAAAGATGACCCTTGTGTTCAAAATGGCGTTCCAGGCGTACGAGGTGCTTCTTATCAGTTGGGTCGGCTGCAGTGAGCTTCTGGAGAATCTCGATTTCTTTGAAACCGGCTTTCTTCATCGTCTCATTGTTGCGGATAATTTTGATGGCCACAGCCTTGTCAGTTCGACTATCCGTGGCTCGGACAACCCCTGAAAAGACGCCTTTCCCCAGAATAGCCTGAACATGGTACCGTCCGTCGAGCAGCTCACCGAGAATAACGCGGTAGTATCCCTCCGCGTCATCCCAGTTGTCAAGAAGACTCTGATCGAGCTCCTTCGCCATGGGGGCGGGCGCTTGCTTGGACTTCTGCTTAGGCTCCGGCGCGAACATATCGTCATCATCCTCGTCGGCAAACATATCAAACTCGTCTTTCATTGGCTCTGTGGGAGCAGGCTCGTCCTTTGCCGACGCCACCGGCAGAACGTCGTGCATTTCAGTCGGGTTCGTCTCGTCGTAGTTGGCAGCAGCAACGACTTGTTGAAGCCGCTGGTCATGCCTCGCCCAGTCTTCTTGCATATCCATAGTCGGATCGTAGTCAGCCGCCGAAGGACCTTCTTCTTCTTCACCGGGAGCAGTGGGGTGAGGGTGTTGCGCAAGATCACCGTCGTTGTGGACGGCAAACATGTCCGGGGATGCAGGCGTAGAAGCTGCGTTAGGCGTCGCCGGAGATACAGCCACCGGAGAAACTGTGAATGTTAGTCATGGATTGTTATTCATAAATGTGCAGACTTTTACCTGATCTAGCCATCAACGGGGTGGGGTTATCCATCCCTGGGGAAGCAGGACCTGACTCGGTTCCCGGATGCAAAGCTTGTACTAGCAAATTTGGTGCTTGGTTTTGGTACTTAGCTTTAATGGCCTCACGCCTCTTGCGGCGCTGCTCAATGAGAGTCGCCTCATCCACTTCTTCAGATGCGGCTGCAGTAGCGTTCAGGGCATTTTCCACTGATGGGACAATGTCCTGCTCAGCTCCGCCGACAACAGAGCTGTCCGTACTACAGCTGGTTAGGGTGTTCGATGAGTAGCTGCGAGAGCCATACCTCATCGCGTGACCGTTGGATTGAGCGGCATCACCGCCAAACCTGCCTTTGTCACGCCCTGTGTCCGACTTCGGCACGGGACGAGAGTTTAGCTGGGGAACTTTGCGGCTTTTGGGAGGATGCTCAGGGCGACGCGTCCAGGCATCGGAGTGCTCACGTCTGCCACTATCGGCTCTCGGCGGGCTGTGACGTCTCTCCGACCTGCTGAGCCGGCTCTCGAAGGCTCGATTGTTGGCCCCACGACCATGCGCACCGGGTGAGCGACTCCTCCACCTCGAAGGTACTTCCTTTCGTCGATCCCTTACGTACTGGTCGTTGTTTCTTGCAGTGTGTGTTGCATCAGCTCGGTCGATGTCGGCATAAGAGACGCGCGCACGTCTAGAGTTGTCCTCATGGTCGCGGCCGTTTTCGTAGTGAATTCTGGAACGACGAGAATCTCTGTCGCGATCTCGAGGATGATCGTCCTCCCGGCGACGCTTTTCCCCTCGCGGAGACTTGTGGCGATAGGGCGAGCGAGACCTAGAGCGATGGCCATCATAGCCAAAGTCGGCGGAACGTCTAGGTGTGCTGGATCTTGTTGTGCTTCTGGATCCACGGTCAATGTCGGTGCCTTGAGCGGGCTCAGCCTTAGTTGCCTTATCGATCTTCCCCTCTATGATTTCACCCTCAGACTCTGACTGAGAGCTCATGTTGAACGGAGAGTCCAGGTGTTTGGCCTAAGGGTGAGTGTGGAGAAGGTTAGTATGTGCTTTGAAGAGAGTCGAGCCTTGTGCAGAGCCAGACCGTGGACCCTTCCCTCCTTTGTCTCTGCGGGTGGCAGCGAGGGGTGAACGGGTAAGTGGAAAGTGTACAGCGCAGGGGAGCTTTGGAGGTGGGGGAGGGAGATGCTTCGCGGTACAGCGACGATGGAAGAGAGGTAGGTGTTGCGGAAATGACGAAGGCGAGCGACGTTCAGCATCGGTGCTGCGCGCTCACGTGACTAAGAATTGCCAAGAAGATAGAAGGACGTGCCAGTGCGCCGCAGAAACCTTGGGATCGTGCCCACGACTACCGTGTCCCGCCGTACTTATAGTACCAGTACTACATCTTGCAACACCATCAGACTGTGAAACTCCTTTATATAACTTCCCTGATACGGCCCTTGGTTCTCCCTTATGAATGATGGCGTCCAATTGCAATGTTCATTCTTGGAGGAGGCTGACATAATAGAGTCATAGAACTCGGATGTCAAGAGAAAGTTGCTCATACCCAGTGATCATTGTTGAGCGAGTATCAATTTTATCAGACAAAATCCAGATCCCTAAACACCTGACTGACCGTTATTCCCGTCTTACCCTTACATTGCTTGCAAACGAAACAACATGCCAGACTGCCTTCCTCATGATCGCATAGGCCGTCCAACAATCGTATGTACCCGACTTCAACAAACAAACCCTGCGCCCAATCTACAACAACTCGCACCTACCTCTCCGAGCACTTAAATTCGCTGTAGGTAGTTGCTCGGCACGAGCCCGGGTCGGTCGTTTCTTCCCACCACTTCCGCCTCCCACCAGCCATCATCCTGCTGATGAAGAACAGCCAATACATCTCCTTTGGCAAATCCAAGCTCCTCAGGAATCTGTGGCTGATACAGATACATCGTGCGAGCTGCCGGATACGTTAGTCTGATCGATTTCAAGCCATCTGTCTAGCTTACCATAGAATAAGATTGGCCTACCCTCCCTAGAAAACTGCCTAGGCTCGGCGACACTCTTACTCCTGACTTGGGTGGCCACCTGCCCACTGCTTCCGTAGTCATTGGAGCCCCCATAGTACTGACTCGAAGGACGTCCGCGCACGCTGCCACTGTACTCGTTCTGGACAGCCGCGGAGGCGAGCTGAAGTGCCATGCCTTGCCCGGAGGCCGAGCCACGGCTGCTACTGAGCCGAGACTGGGCCTGGAACTGAGGCTGCGGAGAGAGGGCACGCGGAATGCTGGCGCTTGGTGAAGCCTGCCGGGAAGAGTACCCTCCGAAGTTCGTTACAGGTTTGGCCGGGCTCGTAGTGTTGGCACGCGGCCGGGCTGCAAAGGCAGGCTGGGGGGCGGTGGCAGCATATGGGTTTGGAGAAGTAGGCCTGTAGCTAGCCTGAGAGCCGGACCGATATCCCTGCTGAGAGGGCTCCTGGTAGCCCTGGGACTGCTGTGGTTGCTGGGGCTGTCTACTGTTTTGTTCGTACAGGCCAGGACGAGGACTTACACTCCGCGAAGGAGCCGGGCTCGTCGCGCGGATTACTTCTTGGTTCTGCCGCAAGTCTTGCTGATCACTGCTTCCCCGGCCAGAAGGACGGGAGAAGTAGGACTGGCTCCGCTGGTGCGTTCGGCTCTGTTGGGAAGGGCTTTCGAATAGATTTTGCTTCTGGCTGACGTACTTCTTGGTGGTTTCTTTCATTGCCCTCGCGGTGTGAGCGGCCGGTGGAGCGCCGAGACGACTGACAGGCTGATCGTATGAAGGCGGTGGCGTTCCGCGTTGAGCAGCCGCAATGTGGGAGTTGACAAGTGGCGTTGGAACACTTCCAGCCGGGGTGCCAGGGTGACCTGGGGTTCCTGGAGGAGCAGGAGTCGCAAGTCCTGCATAACGGTCTGCCGAGACCCGAAGAGAGCCGGCCTTCGTGACCCCTTTGAGCTCCTCAAGCGCTTGAGCGATAGGATCCATTTCATCATACGCTTGATTGCCACCGAAATCCCGGGCTTTCTTGTTGTCCGGGGACGCGACATCAAATAGGTTGTTTCCAACATTGAGCTGAAAGTTTGCGCGGGGATCGACAGGCTCTGGGCTTGGTGATGGACGCTCATGGCGAAGTATGGTACCCCTAGAGCCTTGGCCATAGGTCCGGCTAGGAGTGTTATTGAGATCAATGCCTGCCTTGCGTGCGGTGGAGGGCGTCCAGGTGTTCCGGTTTGAAGGCGCAGAGGGCGAATTTTGCTGCAATGGGTTCTCCTTCTCGTGTTTGCTCTTGCGCCTAAACGGGCTGTTGAACATTCCACGCTTTTTGGGAGAGGGGTCCTCCTCGACTGGTGTAACTGTAGGTGAGTTCATTTGCTTCATGGGCGAGGGGACGTTGGGCGGTTCCATGCTGGAGAATGATGTCGGGTTTGAGTACTCACTTGTCGAATCTCTGCTGGGTGATCGCACAGGGCTTGCAGCCGAGCTGAGGTCCGAAGGAGGTCCCATGGGAGGGCCGGTGCGACAGAACTGCGTCATGCCATCCATGGGATACGGATCGTGAGGTACCGTGGGAATTTCAGAGGCCGACATGGCGAAGTTCCCCTGTTGATAAGGGTGCTGACCATTTGCCGTGCGCCGAGGATCAGGGTATGACTGTTGGCGCTGAGCTGCAGCGGCACTGGGTTGTGGCTTCTTCTGCACGGGCTCTTGTACAGGAGGCACCGGCTCCTTGTGGGCCAAATCCCTGGCCAAAGCAGAATTTGGGTCATGATGTGACTCGAAGACTGATGGCTGAGGAGACGAGGTACGAAGTGCTGGATTGATGGGCCGAGGGAACTGAGCAACTGTATAAGCCGCTTCGTCGGAGGCATCAGATGCTGAATCATTGATATCCCCGCGGCAGAAGTCAATGAACTTTGGAGGGTCTGGGATCTCCTGACCCGTGCCATGTTCCTTAATGAAGAAGGTGATATCCTTTTCGACGTCGCAGTCTTCAAGAGACAGCCGGATCTTCTCACAAGACTGTGCAATAGTAAGAGGAAGTCCCTGAAATATACAAGAATGGCTTACAGCATCATCGCTCACACAAACCGTGGAGGATATGTTAGCGAAAGTCCATAGGCTGCTCTTCATGAAGTCCAACCGCTCCTCTTCCAAGTCCTGGAATTTCTAGAGCCGAGTCAGCAAAATCAAGTGCATTATAGAGCTTACCCACATCGCAGCCAGCCTTCCAATCGCGATTCCAGCGGCCGGTGGTCTCCTCAAGTACCTTCACAGCCGCCTCGTACTCATTACTGGTGCTGGAGAGTTGGACCTGGGTCTTTTCCAATTTGGCTTTATTCTTGCGCTCCTCCTGTCCCATAACCATGTGACCTTGAGCAAGGTAGCCCTTAATCTTCAGACAGTCTTGTTCATAGCGGTCTCTGGCTTTGTTGACTTGGATGGTCTGTTGAGTCTTGAGCTTCAGGAGCTTCTCGATGCCGGTTTGTATGATCTTGCGACGTTCCTTCATGCCACCCGCAAAAGCGGCTAGTGGTTCTTCGAGCTCGCTCTTCATCTGTCCAGCAATATTTTGATGAGCCTTTGCCATGGTCTCGACTTCTGAACGGATGACGTCAAAGGATAGGCGCAGTGTACCACCTTCGGCGGAGCCAAGAGGCTTGCGAGAGAGGTTGAGAAGCTTTCGGGCGTATTCTTCCTCGATGGCAGCGCGTGCTATAGACCTGTCAGTCTGCATCTCTCCCTAGGGGAACATCAGGCTTACTCGTGTAAAACGACTTCAGTTCGTCGCAAGTAACCTTCGCATTGTGCATGCGCTCGAGGAGAGGCGATACTCCAGCGTCATCTTTGCCCCAGAAGTTGTTTGCAACTGTCCCATGGTAAGCAATTCGATTTTTGATGCTGCTTCAGCAGACGTACAAGACCGTTGGACCGAGGGTGGCTCTGCCACCATTGTTCCAGGCATTGTGCCTGAACGCCGCACCTAGAAATTCCAACACCAGTTTTGTGAAGACGAGGAGCGGGAACTCGGGAGAAGCAGCTATGTCATGTGTGTACAGGTTGATGGGAAGGGTGGTGTAAGTAGTTGATGTGGGGAATCTCCGGGACCAGGGTGTGTGAAACTTGAGGTTGCGGTACACATGGGGTATGTTTACCAGACCCGGGCGCCTCTGTTTCCGCGGCAACAACTACATTAGCCACAACCGCCACCACATCACTTCTTCGAGGCACTTCGGACATTTGTGCTTGTGCTACTGTACAGTCAAAATAGCGTTGCATTTACTCCGTAGTCATCCGTCGTATTGTCCATGCCTTCTTCGTGAGGTACAAGTGTTCTTTTAGAGTTTCACTTCAGGGACAGTCGCAGCCGTAGGGTATATTCTTGACTGGACCTAAATACTCGTAATGGCCGAACGTAGATTTGATGCAGCACCCCATTTCTCTCCCCCGTCACCCATTCTTTTTGGTTCACGTAACCTCACCATACGGTGTTCTCTCGAAGCTTGTCCTCTTGTACTACGTACATACCAGAGTTTAGACGAACCCCGGGCTCGTCGACATAGCTCCCTGAATGGAGTAGCGATTAGTTCTAGTAGTTCAAACGAGCGCGCGGCTCACTACTGCCCGTCTCTGGCAATGCAGATTGCTGATGAGGCTCGCGGCAGAGCAAAGGGCGGAGGCAATCAGGACCAAGCAAACGCAATTATTGTCACTACCACTCAACTTTAGTATACGTAGTTGGTCTGGATATTCTGGTACTGAGAGTGATAGGTGCTCTACATGAACTACCAATGTGAACGCGAAGGAGAAGTGATGGAGTTGGTGACTACGATAGCGGCTAGTAAGGGTGCTGAACCGACAATGGATATGATATGACAGTGTTGGGGCTCCAGTAATTTAAGTATTTCCTCCAAGCATGCAGAAAGAATATGTGGCTCTGTTGGCTGATACAGTACAAGTTACCGCACTGCAGTTGACGTCGGCAACAATTGCCATTGATGCACGGTTTCGTGCTCTGTCCACGTTTCTAGGATAATCGGCGGGTAAGGGTGCTGAACTGACAGTGGGTATGATATAACAGTTTTAGGCCTCTACCAATGTAAGTATTGGCTCTAAATCATGTAGGAATAGGTGGCTCTATTGCCCGATACGAGTTAGAGTAGTTGACGTCGTCAGAAATTGCCATGATGCTCGGTTTCGTGCTCTGTTCACGTGCCTGGGATAATTGACATCCTGAGGAAGCCAAGGACAATAAAGCACACGTGACACCGGACACGGTTGCCCGCCGTCCGCGACTCGCTGAATCGCTCGCTCACCTGCTACACTTGCCTGGTCTGCGGCTCCCGACAAGCCCGTTGGAAACTTCAACGTCTTGCAACCTCGCCTCCCCTTGCGCCCGCAAACCGACGTCGTCCTCCAACTCTACCATTACCCCTCCTCCGCATCCACCGTTGCAAGCCACCTAACCCACTCAACCCAATCCAACCTACCTCTTATTCATCTAGTGTTCCCGAGGCAGCTCCTTAATCCTTCACCCCGCCCGCGCGACCGCAAGCAAATGGAATAGCTGTCTAGATGAGCCAGCAATTCTCGTGGGGCTCTTCTAGTCAGCAGCGCCGTGGCTTACCGATCTCGACTGGTCTCTCCGCATCGCAGAACGCCAGACTCCCGCCTCAATCAAGCAGTAGCCCTTCGCGAAGCACCTTCCCCTCACTTGGTCCAAGTCAAGCCCCAGCTGCCACGACTTCGACGCGACAAACCATCAGCCGCACTTCGTCCACCTCATCAACCTCATCTCCCTTTTCTCCATCCCAAGGAGCACAGCAGCCTTCCTCGAGCCAGCTGCTGCCCTCCGCTAGGTCTAGAACCATAGCCGCCCCAGCTTCACAACTGGCTTCCTCCGCCGCAGCTGCCCCAGCGCAGGGAGGTGTTGGTACAAGCAGCGGCGGAGGAGGATCACGCGCCGCTAGAGCTTCACCGTCCCTGTCACAATCTAGTGATCTCGGGTCTCCTCTCGCTATCATAAATCCTACGTCTGCACCTTCCCTGGGGTTGCAATCTCAGTCTGTCCACTCTCTGGTCACCGCTCAGATCTCGGTCCTCCTTATTCAGCTGAACCAAGAAAAGGATAAGGCAAAGCGTGAAAATCAGGTGAAGACAATCACTTTGGTGCGTCTGCTGTCTCCTCTTTGCTCGCATTTCTAACTCCAGTTTAGTTGGCCAGTCAGCACGGGATGGAAGTGTTCGTGAAATATTACCGGCGGCTGCTCGCGAACAACGCTTCGCAAATCTTCGGCTCCAGCAACAATGCAGACTCCACTGGGAATTACCAGCTCCTAGTGACCGAAGTGCAAAAGATTCGGCAGGATCCGCACCAGGCCGTCAAGATTGCAGAATCCATTGATACAACCGAACCCGAAATCTTTCGCGATTTTGACGTGTCTACGTTTATGGAGCGCTTCCGAATGGACCCTGTCAGCAAATCCATGCTCGCGCTTTCGCTGAAGACGGCTTCGAAGGCGGACCTCCGTACAAAAGGTAAGTTCTGTGAGTGCCTGCTTGGTGAAGTTGCTTACGGTGCGTAGCGGATGCCATTCTGTCCAACAACTTCCAGAATCTTCTCATGGCCATCAAGTCTCCCGAAAGTGTGGATGACATTCCTGTTCCCTATCTCTGCACTCTCCTGGAGCGTCTCATCCAAGATCCACCTCGGAACTGGAATGACGACAGTAAAGGCAATCTTCTTACGGCAGTGCGCGACAGGTTCGATAAGTTGAATCGACCGGTCCCGAATGATGTGTGGGCTACGCTTCATCTAACCGAGCTACTGGGCCCAATCAACCAGCTCGTCAGGCTCGTGCAACGTACCGGACCCAGGGGGACTTCCAGTCTCGAAACTTGCCGGGAAATGTTGGCCGCTGCCGAAATCCGAGACATCAGCTACATGCAGGTTGCGAGCGTGCTTCTGTACATGGTCATCTCGCAGGGCGGTCAGGCCTATAATCCGGCCATCTTTGTCGCTGCTCTTCGCGATCATCGTCAAGGCAAGCGCCTTGACTGGCAGGATGTGGTCCACTCGTTCGATCGCGAAGGACTCCGGGTAGTCAAGTCGCAGTTCCTTGCACTCTATAACGCACTCCTTCCCCTGGCCCTGGAGTATGAGAACTTTGACATCCAGCTGCTGTGGGGCGGGCAATGGACCCAACCAGAGACACAACTTTCCTTTGTAGTGGCTTTCTTGTCTTGCTCACCCGAAGAACTTGACGCAACGGAAATTCCGAGGCTGCGCAAGGCCTTCACCATTGAGGATTTCGAAGATGCTTCAGAGAACATTCGGGAATATGCACTCCAAGCTGTGCGTCACCCTCTGGTGTCCCTGGACGCGACGAGTGCTCTCTTCAACATGATATTCCAGTCCCAGGACACCTATCTGCACGCCACCAGCCTCAGAATTCCTGAGACTGTTATCAATCCACATACCGTCATCTTCATCATTGCAATCGCAGCGCTGCCGAAACCGTGGGGCGGGCTTCAGGAGCAGGCATTCAAGCAGCTTTTTACGCCCTTTCTACGAAAGCAGCTGCGCGGCGACGAGTTTGTTTTTCACGGATTGTGGAAACGCGACAGCCGTTGGTTAGTCGAGAAGCTGATGGAAACCTACAACGCAGACCCTATGTCCATCACGTTCATTTTCCAACACGCAAAGGAGCACAAGTGGCTGGACACCTTGACGACCATCCACAGTGAGTTTGGAGTGGATCTCGCGGCTTTCGCCCACAGCCAGGGATCCCTGGACATGGACAAGTGGTTAGAGCATGCGTTCCAAGCGTTGCCAGGCGTCTTCCCCGCCGCGCTTTCGGGCTTTGTTACCGACAAGGCTCGAGCTGAGCAAGCAACGCAAAAGGATCCCATGGCAGTTCCGCAGACCATGCCGCTAGCCGTTAAGACGGTCTACAGCTTTCTCAACTTCCTTTCACAGTACTTGCCGGATGAAAACCTCGTGGCTTTGCATCGCATGTGCATCAATGCCTATCCTCGGCTGATCAATTACGGAGAAGGCTTCGATCAAATCATCGATGCCAATGGCCAGGAGGGCAATGCAATGTCGCCCGAAGCTGATTTGGCGATGCAAGAGCATTTCAAGAAGTTGTACAACAAGGAGAGCGATGTTCGCGAGGTTGTTGAGGCCCTTAGGCGCTATAAGCACTCCGAAGATCCAGCCGAGCAGGATCTTTTTGCCTGCATGATTGCCGGCCTTTTCGACGAGTACAACTGTTTCGCTGAATATCCTGCTGATGCTCTCGCCACGACTGCCGTCCTATTTGGGAGCATCATCAACTTCAACCTCCTCTCGAGTATTGCACTGCAGGCTGGCCTAGCCATGGTTCTGGAGGCCCTGCAGATGTCTACCTCACGCGAGGAGAAGATGTATAAGTTTGGAGTCCAGGCGTTGATTAATTTTCAATCTCGGTTGCCCGAATGGCCGGCCTTGTGCGAGCGGTTGCTAGGTGTGCCGAATCTGCAAGGGACGGAGATTTGGCCCATCGCCGATGATGTTTGGCGCCGCCACATTCAAGAAAACCTCAATGGCGACCGGCCCAATGGCGTGCAACGAAGCGGTTCTGAGGAATTTGCCGGAACGGAGCCTACAGTTCCGGCATTTACGTGTCTACACGTTGATCCGCCGCTGAGATCGGACCTCTACGAAGATCCCGAGGAGGAGGTACAGGACAAGGTGCTCTTCGTACTCAACAATGTGTCGGAACGCAACCTCAATGAGAAACTTGGCAGTCTCAAAGAAGCTCTGGAAGAGAAGCACCTCCAATGGTTCGCTTCGTACATGGTTGAGGAGAGGGCAAAGCTACAGCACAACTACCAAGCTCTGTATCTCAACATCCTCGAGCTTTTTGACGACAAATCATTGTGGGCAGAAGTCCTTCGCGAGACATACATCTCAGTTTTCCGCCTGCTCAACTCTGAAACCATTGCCAACTCGGGTGAGGAGCGTAACCATTTGAAGCAGCTAGGCTCATGGCTCGGATCGCTCACGCTTGCGAGAGACAAGCCTATCAAGCACCGGAACATCTCATTCAGGGATCTCTTGCTGGAAGCGCATGCCAGCAACCGCTTGCTTTTCGTAGTCCCTTTTGCTTGCAAGGTCTTGGTGGCAGTTCAAGAGAGCAAGATCTACCGGCCTCCCAATCCCTGGACGGTTGAGATCCTGAGGCTGCTTGTTGAACTTTACCATTACGCCGACCTGAAGACGGTACTTAAGTTCGAGATTGAGCTCTTGTGCAATCGCCTGGGATACGATCACACTCATGTCGAGCCTGCAACCACCATTCGGAATGCTCTCAACTTCGAAGAGGAGTTCCCCGCTGGCATTCCTGACGGCTTAGAAGGCTTTACCGATCTGTCACTGGCTAGTCTCAACAGGCCCGGAAGCTTGAGAAGTGTCCACGAGCGGTTCTCCCCTGCCGCCATTGTCGCGAATTTACCGGATATCAGCTCTCGGATTAAATATCCGAGCCTTGCCAACAACCTGACTCCGGAACAGGAGCGACAAATCTTTCTTCAGGCAGCCCAGCACGCCATTAATGAGATTATCTTCCCGGTCGTTGAACGTTCCGTCACGATAGCCGCCATATCTGCCGCCCAACTTGTCACCAAGGACTTCGCGACAGAAGCAGATGAGGCTCACTTCCGTCATGCGGCCCATAGCATGGTGAAGGCCTTAGCTGGCAGTCTTGCAATGGTCACTTGCCGGGAGCCCCTGCGTATGAGCATGTCGAACAATGTCCGCCAGTTGGCCCGGAACCTGCCTGGTGACGGGCTTCCAGAAGGTGTCATTGTTATGTTTGTCAACGAGAATGCCGACGCTGTCTGCAAAGTTGTCGAAGAGGCGGCTGAGAAGCATGCGGAGATGATCATTGACGACCACCTTCGAGAAGGAATCCAGATTCGCCAGGCGCACCGTCAGGCTGGGCACAAGGATGAACCGTTTGCGTATCCTCACGTGCATCGGTACGCATATACCATCCCGGAACCGTTCAAGCCTTCGAGATTTGGCAGCTTGAAGCCCGAGCAGCTTGCTATCTACGAGGATTTTGGCTCATCTCGTTCCATCTCCAACCATGTGTCGAACATCACACCCGACAATCGACCCCAGGTTCCGGACGTTATCCAAGCTGCTTTTGAGAGCTCAGTTCCAAATATGGCGACGCCTGGTGAAGTGCCTGCCCTGCTTCGTCAAGGTCCTCAACCACACGTTCTAGGCTTACAAGCTATGACTAACGCCGGAAACCCGCAGTTCAATACCTTTCCAGAGCGACTGAATGTTGATCAACTGCTCTCTGAGCTCCACCGCGTCGCGAAAGAAGCCCCTGAAGAGCGGATCAAGGATCTGATCCCCTCCACTCCCACTCGCGAGGTCTATGATCAGCTGGTTCAAGCCATTGAGGTTAATGGCGCCCTGCGTGATAAGGTCGCCGAGCACATTGCTCTGCAGGTCATCCACTTCCTGTACGGGGAGGCAGAAGGCCGCCTGGAGATTGAACTCATGATTCAGCTACTTGCGCACCTATGCCAAATGTCGCCACTGGCGGCTCGGGCACTTTCTTCCACCCTGGCGCAGTTTGAGGACGACCGCATCTTTCATCCGCAGGTGACCATTTGTCTGCTGAACACTCGGATGATAACATTCAACCGAATCGATATTTTGCTGGCTGAAGCCCTGTCGCAGCGCAAGTCGGTTGCACTGGAGTTCCTCGCAGAGCTTGTAGATGAGACCCTTCTAGTCGAGTACCCTGTTGCCCTCCGGTCAGACCTCGTTCATTCTATTGATGCGCTCAGCCACTGGGTCGCGGGAGATCCCAGTCTGGAGCTCGGAAAAGCCATCCTCAACAGGCTAGATGGGTCTAACGGTGTTCCTACTCCAATAGACCATCACCAACACCTGGAATACGTCTTCGACGAATGGGTTCAGCTTTCTCGCCCGGAGCTCATCGACAAGCCAATCATGACTTACATCCAGCAATTGCACAAGCAAGGCCTGTTCAAGGGCCGGAACGAGACCGCCAACTTCATTCGGACCTGTCTGGAGATTTCTATTGCGTCGTACGAACAGGAGGAAGCGTTTCCATTCGGCGGCAGTCTGGATACGGCGTATCTACAGATTGATGCCCTCGCCCGCTTAATCGTTGCGCTTGTTGTCTATCAAGATGAACCACACGGTGCGGTGAAGCCAAGCAAACCTGCTTTCTTGGAGACGATGATGAGCCTCCTCATCGTCCTCCAGGTACATCACAGCCAGGCCCGGGGAGAGCATGCAAACCAAAAGGTTTTTTACAGGCTTTACTCCAGCATACTCTGCGAACTGGCCAGCGTCCAGGCAAAAATGCTTGAACAGTCTTATCCCGATATCTTGCTTGTTCTCGCGAAGGCTTTCGTGGCCCTCCAGCCCAAGTACTTCCCTGGCTTCGCTTTCTCGTGGTTGGGTCTGATATCGCATCGCATGTTCATGCCCGCCATCTTGAGGATTCCGACGCCCGAAATTAATACCGCCACTGACGCGACCTCGGTATCGGAGATGCAGTCCAAGGGGTGGGAAGCCTTCCTACAGCTGTTGGAAATCCTCTTTGCATATGCGGGAGAATTAGTCAAGCCGATGGACGTGCCTAGCATGTCTCGGACCTTTTACCGCGCGCTGCTGAGGGTCTTGCTTATTCTGCATCACGACTTTCCCGAATTCCTGGCTGATCACCATATGCAACTCTGCAACAGCATCCCCGCGCACTGCGCTCAACTACGGAACCTAGTTGTCAGCGCGGTACCTAGCGCCATGCCGGAACTTCCAGATCCTTTTACTGTTGGCTTCAAGGTCGATCGTGTGGAGGATGTGCGGAAGAACCCAAACATTCGTGGGGATTTTGTCGGGTTGCTCAAAAAGGGTGGCATCTACGACACCGTCGAAGCCATTTTCGACGATGCCGAGCAGCCGGGAGACTTTGAGAAGCTGGCTCAGGCTCTTTCTCGCCCTCGGGGTGAGGAGTCATCTGATGGCTCCGCCGCAAGTAATGTTGATGACGCTCTCATTCACGCCCTCGTTATCTATATCGGATCCACGGCGATTGCGGCTGCGGGTACCAAAGGGCCCACATTCAACAAGGCGGCGCCCCAGGCGAAGATGCTTCATCAGCTCATGAAGGATCTCAAGGCCGGCGTTCGGTACCATTTCATCAGTGCCATAGCCAACCAACTCCGCTACCCAAACAGCCACACGCATTACTTCAGCTACGCCCTCCTCGACATCTTTGGGTTTCCCAGTAATGACCCCCAGTCGCAGGAAGTGCAAGAACAGGTATCGCGTGTGCTGCTTGAGCGCCTCATCCTCCACCGACCGCACCCTTGGGGTCTCCTCATCACAATTCTTGAACTCTACAAGAATTCAAACTACGACTTCTTCAAGCTGCCCTTTATCCAAGCGAACTCGGAGGTAAGAGCTTTTGACTTTGTCTCTCGTTACCTCGACGTATCTAATGCACTCTAGGTGGAGCGTCTTTTTGGAGCGCTGTTCAATAACATCCGCAGCCCGAGGCAGCCTTAGGCTTGAAGACAACCCCGCGACGGTCAAGCATGATTCACCTTTGGCCGGTTTGCTTACGAGGGCCATGGTGTTCTTTCCGTTGGGTTACTCTGTTCTTTGCAAATAATACCCATGTAATTGCGTTAGTGAATACCTGGGGTTAAGGGTGGAGTCTCGGGGATGGCCAGCGGTTTCGGAGGCAGGGCGGGTGTGCTTTTCATATTTCCATCATCTCACCATTAATATTTCGCTGCGCATTCCTCACGGTTCACACGCAACGGGGTCTTCAGCGGAATGGTACTGGGGAGGGACAACGGTCCTTTGGTCACGATTCGGGCTGGCAAAAAGCGGCGGCGTTCTCCTGGTGCAGCTTCTGCTCGTGTGGGGCTCCGTAAAACTGTAGCATTAGGCTCTTCGAGGCGGGGTTCGGCGCAATATGGGACGCTATGTACGATATGTACGGGTTATTTGTTCATGGCATTTTGTATGGTGTTCTGTTTTTGAGACCATCTCAGCGGGCTTGGTGTATCATCTGTCGAGCCCGTGAGTTGATGCAGCGGTGAATGAAGTGGGGCGTCAGAAGCGCACCCGAACGTGGACGATGCTCATTCGTCCGCTTAGCACGACTCCTGAAGCCGGAACAAAAGCGTTCAGGAGCTACTAACATTATTAAGCTGCCTTAGCAAACGCATTTTGACCCACATCACCTCTCCTGTAGGCAAAGCAAGAATTGGGCGCGCGGACGTTAAGGGTACAGCGTGAAGCGGAGAAACGAGGTTGACGGACGACAGCCTTGTGAGGGTGACTAGGCATCCTATCAGAGTCGTCTACAGCGTACAAGGCTAATAATCCCCCACAGTCGGGCAACACGTGTATCTTGATATCGCTGGCAATTCTCCGTGTTATTTCTTCCCAGCAACAAGGCGCGGAGGCGCACGTGCATCCACGATAGAATAGCGGATGTGTTCTGCTGGCGGAGAGTCATCAGGCAGGTTCGCTCGCCGCATACACCTTATTGCCGTATTCTCAAGGGCTTAAGCTTAACTCGACACTTATTTCGGCTTATGCTTCGAGAAGTCGTCTAGCTCCGAAGAGTCTGGATATTCAGCTCAATACTGGCACGCTTCTACCTGGTTTCCACTTCTCTACCCCGCCTCCCCACCCTCGAGACCTCCCCAACCCCGTAACCATGTCCCCGCTCGGCATGCTGGTGCGCTCCGGCCTCTCCGTCCTCGCCAACGATCTTGCGACCGTGGCGTCGGGCTCGAAAAAGCCATCAGAGACGAAAATCGCCCGAGCCGTCCGCACGGGCATGATCGCTGTTGAGGTAGTCAAGACGGAAGCCACGAACCTGAAGGACAACATCAAGGCGATCCGCGATGCGTCGGGGGCAATCAAGCACGCGCTGCCGACGGTCAAAATCGTTGCGTCGCACGCCGTCTTCCTCGCCAACTTCAACGCCTTCATCGGCGCTGCGGGCGTCGTCGCCCAGTTCATCCAGGTGTACCAAGGCCAGCAGGTCATCACGGAGCTGCGCAACATCCGGCAGGAACTCGCAGTGCAGACGGCGCTGGATGCGCCGGAAAAGTTCGCCAAACAGGTGTACAAGTACGTGGCCATGAAGGCGGCGGAGACGGCAGGCGCCCAGCCCCGCCACTTCTACTTCCTCTACCACCCCGACACCGACTGGCACCCTACCTTCTTCGAGCTAGTCGAGAACAAACCCCTACCGGATAGCTTCTACGGCATGTCGGAGAACCTGGACGCGCTGTGCGTGTGGATGCGCTTCGTACGCGTCATGCTGGCGAAGCAGCGCTCGTGGGGCCGCGAGGCCGTCTTCGTGCTTCTGGTGCCGGCGTATCGGCCCTTCCACATCCAGGAGCCGCTCGACTTTGCCGAAGTTCTCCATCCGCTCATCATACATGGCATGATACACAACAATGAGCCTTTCGTACGACTCAATCTGCCAAAGCAGCGCAAGGACTTGCTCGACGGCGTGGGCCTCTGGGAAAGGCCTCCTGGCCCTGGGGGACTGCTCCAACTCTTCCAGGCAAAACCGGCGCAGAAGGAATTGCGATTTTTGGGAGATGTCAGCGCAGAGGCGGATGAGATTGCGGCGAATGGCTTTCGTAAGGTGCGGAGAACGAAGAAGAAGACCAAGGCGATTGAAGATGTCCCCAAGCTGGAGTTTGAGCGGGCACCGTCCGCAAAAAGACATTGAGATTTTGGACAGGTGGTCTGGCTCCTGGCTCATAGGGCCAAGCATGGGATATAAGCGGCGGAAATTGTAACTGTATATAGGATGGCAGATTCCGGGCATATCTGGTGATTTTGGCGTTTGGAGACTTCACGGAGTTAAGGTAGATCACTCCAAGGCATGGATGAGAGGCTCGATGAACCTCGGTATGAGAACAAACCAACCGACAGCCAGCACCCTTTGCAAGATAGTGAAGAAGCATTATGAAAACAGTTATTATTAGAGAAGCTCATGGTCATAACCACCCATTACACCATCCATTCCATGCATGAATCATGACTCGTGCCCTCCAGTACTCCTTCCTCCACTCCTTTTCCTTTCCGACAATTATGTACATTAGAATATACTGTGCTCAATGATCTAACCAGCCTGGTACATGCCCAGAGCGCGCACATGAGGGTTGATAATAGACAGGTTGAACGGCGTGAGAAAAAGATCCGAATCCGTCAACGCAACAAACATGGTACCATTAACAGCTGGATCGCCTTCATAGACTTCGGCGCCGGGTTGGGTGGTCCATCCTTCATTCTTGCCGGTCACCGTGAGAGGGGTGTAGGTGAGGTTAAGCTGCGAGACCCAAGCCGCAAACTTGGGCTCACCGGCCTCCGTCGACGTCACGTAGCTGTTGTTCGGGCCAACCTTCTGGCCAGGATCGTCCCATGAAAAGAAGATACGTTTGCCGGGGAAGGAGAGGGGCTCAGAGCGGTTACGAGAAATGGCGGGACCGCAGCTGTATCCGGTAACGTTGACGTGCACGCAGCTCTCCTCTTCGGGGATATCGGCCTTCGACGGGTCAATGGGGCGGCTACCGACTACCTCGTTCATCTTGGTGTCGTTGGGTGAGAAACGGTTGGGATTAGGCTGGTTGAGGATGTGCAGCGCTGGGAAGTTCTGCCATGCCAGACGAGTGGTGTTCTCGGGACAGGAAGAGATGTAAGGCGCCAGGTAGGTCCATGCCCAGGATTGCGGGATGCCGGTCTCGAACCACACAGGGTAAGGGTGCAGACCCAGCATTTGGCGGAACGTCATCTGCTGGCGCGCCTCAGTCGCAATAGATTGGGCGAGCAGCTGCCCCACTTCGCGGCTGTCAAGGTGGTTGATGAAACCCCAGACGCCCGATTCACCGAAGCGAGTGAGCTTCTGGTTGAAATCGATGAATTCCCGCACATTGGTGAAGGGGTAGTCGTAAGTGCACTGAGGGGGTGCAGCCTCGCCAAGCATGTTGCTAAGCAGCGTTGCGTGCCCACTCTCCTGCTGGGCCATGAAGGCAATTACAGCACGATCTTCAGCAGTGAGACCGGCGTCGAGGAAGTCCTGGGCTGAGAAGACGGCAAGACCATTGTTGAACAGGTCAAGTTCAATCCATTCCTGGTAGAGACCAAGAGCAATAGACTCGAAGTCGAAGTCACTGTTCACCATGTATCGAGGCTGAGTGCCATTGGTTCCCAAGCCGCCTGTGCATGTTAGCGCCATCCCATAATCACTGTCATGAACGTACCGAATGGGACATAGGGTGCGGGCTGCGCGTGCTGGAGCAACCCATTGGGGTTGTAGTAAGTCGCAGTTGGGTTTGGCGGCAGTGCGGGAATGGTTGACCCCGTCACCGTGTTGGAGACAGCGCCAGTGGTGGTCGGCGTACCAGAGTAAGGTCCATGGCTCGTCGCCCCAGTCACATCACTGCTGCGCCGCGGAGGGCCCGGGACGATAGGTGTCGGATCGGCTGGTACCTGAGAGTCAGGACCGAAGGTGGTCGCGATCTTGCCCAGCGGTGAAGGCGTCTGGGCGAAAGTAGCATCGGCGTTTGTATAACCAGCGACTTGACGCTCCTGGAGCGGAGCCGGGGCTGCCAGGGCGATGCCGGTGAGACACGCTGAGAGGAGGACCTGTTTGGCGAGCATGATCGGATGGGGACGAGGAAGGTAGTGCTCTGAGAAGCGATAAAGGGTGGGGAAGACGAGAAGAAATACTTCGAAGGCTCGAGAGAGATAAGCAAGGCTATGATGGTGTGTCTACGCAAGAGCCGCGCAACCGCTCGCCGGGCGTAGAGACCATGACTTCATCGCACGCTTACGCGGCGCTCGGACGGAGTGGGGAAATGGGATTTGGCGTGGCAAAGTAAATTTTGATGGGAATTCATGAATACCCACCGGCTGGAATAAGGCGGGAATGACGCGGTCTCCACACGGGTGCACGGGAAGCGAACGTGGTGACCTGACACGGGAGGATCCACCAAACCCGAGTGGGCGTGGAGGGGGATATATTTTCCAGGATGTGGTCGGCAACTGATGGAGACATCGCGAAGTCATGTTTGGCCGGGAGTCGATTTCGATACTCTGGGGCGCTTTGAAAGCGGCACATGTTTTGATGAATGGAAATAATCTGCTCCAATGCCGTAAGACTTGACTGGTTTGCGACCTACGGCATGAAGAGGTTAACAGTATATTGAAGCAGAGTTGAAGTATTTGGCAACTTTCTTGTTCTCTTCCCCGCATGTGCGGTCCGGAGTACCATGTGGGTTTCTCGCTCATTTCCCAATCCAGGGCAAGCATACTTCATTCTGACGTCGTGATTCGGGAAACCCTTGGACGTCCGCGACGTGGGGCGGCACTATGCGAGCCGCGATGCTAGGATGGGGTGGATGGTTCTCATACGAGGTAAGTCAGTAAAAAATAAAGACGGCGATTGCCAGGTTTCCACCGATCGACATAGCTGTAGAGTCGGAGTAAATTCCACTCTGCGGATCGCAGAAGGTCGATCACATCGACGACCGACAGCTGCTTGACGAAACCAAACTCCGGGATATGAAGTCGGCATACATCCGTACTGTCATCACACCAAAGAGCACTTGTGCGGTTTGAGGGGTGAATAAGTGCGATTGTGGTTGGTGAGAGCCGAAAGACATGACGCCGAGGACCTGTGCCTTGCCATCCCCGGGACACCCGGCGATCATTGAGGATTCGGATCCGAACCCCTCCGTCTTGGCATCTTAATATCACTCTTGTGAGGCATCACGGCATCAAGTGGCTGAGCTCCTAAGGCAGTTATCGATAAAAGTATCATCCGCGATAATCGTCGAAGTGGTGCTCCATGCATCGCCTCTATCCCCTGCCACAAGCTGCATCCACCTACAATATACTATGTACGGTACGCCCATAGTAATTTCGTAGACGTACCCGTAACCTTACAGTACGATAGCAACCGAGATCATAGAGCTTAAGATGTGTGCCGGGGTGTACTGGCGTAAGATAGTCGAAAGGCGGGACACGCCATCCTAACCCAACTTCAGCCTCCCAACTTCAACCAGTCAGTACCCTTCACTCCACAGCTCGTATCCAGGTACTGGCTCGCGATCCAGATCACTTCGTGCACGCGTACTTAGAGAAGCTGACTCTGCAAATAGATACTAGCAGTTCGCCAACTTCCTCAACCATGGCGCCAGTAAAACCCCACCCTCCGCTCCGTACTGTCATGCCCCCACTCATCTTCGGCACCGCAACCTTCAACAATCTTTATAACCGCGATCCCAATGAGCTTGGTACCACGCCAATCGTTCATCGTGCCCTGGCTCTCGGTGTTCGCGCCTTCGACACCTCGCCATATTACGGCCCGTCCGAGACACTCCTCGGCGAAGCGCTGGTCACCGGCCCCGTTCCGCGTTCGGAGTACTTCATCGTCACCAAAGCAGGCCGCATCGCATCTGATGTCTTCGACTACTCGCCCGCCGCAATCCGCGCTTCGGTCCTGCGGTCCTGCGAGCGCCTGGATACTCCATACCTCGATCTGGTCTACTGCCACGATGTGGAATTCGTGTCGCCTGACGAGGTGCTCGAGGCCGTGCGCGAGCTGCGTCGTCTCCGTGACGAGGGCTATGTGCACTACGTTGGCATATCAGGCTACCCGCTGGGCGTGCTGTGCGAGCTAGCGGAGCGAGTGCGTGACGAGACGGACGAACCCCTCGATGCGGTCATGTCGTATGCGCACTATACGCTACAGAACAGGCGATTAGCTAGTGAAGGTCTACCGCGGTTGTTGAAGGCGGGTGTTCAGGTTGTACCTAATGCTTCGGTACTAGGCATGGGGCTTTTACGCGGGAACGGGGTGCCGGTTGGCGCGAGAGGGGACTGGCATCCTGCGCCGCAGGAGCTAAGAGAGGCGGTTGCGAGGGCAGCTGGATTTTGTGCTGAGTATGGAGAGCGGCTGGAGGAGGTTTCGGTGCGGTGGGCACTGGAAAAGTGGTTGATGGAGGGAGGTGTGATGGGTGTTAACCCGGAGGGGCGGGGATTGCTAGGTGTCAGCGTCATGGGCGTGAGTGCGATCAAGGAACTCGAGGAGACGATGGCGGTGTGGAATAGTATCTTGGATGGGTTGGCGAACAGAGAAGGCCGGTGGTCAGGAGCCGAGACTCTGAGCGCGTTGAAGCGGGAGGCGACAGGCTTGCTCGCCGAGGAGGTGAGGAATATTCTTGGGGAATGGGTGGATTACTCATGGCCCAGCCCACCGGAGGGTACTATCGTCCAGAAGTCTCAAGACGGCGAGGTGAGGTAGCCCCATTCACATGCACTGGAGCGTGTGGTACGTACCCTTCATATGAACTTTTAGGCAAAACAGTTTCTAGATTAGCGACGCTGCCGGGGCTTTACCTGCTATACCGCCTATACCACCTATATGGATTCCAAGTATTCCAAGGAACATCGATGAGCTTCCATCGGACCGGTTTCGGTAAGTGCAAATCGAGTGCCTGCCGAGTCTCAGTTTTACACGATGCTCGCGCGTTCGGTGTCGTCCTCCAGACCGGCCGGTATTGTCTCCACACTATGGTCTTGCATAAACCGCGCCGCCTGCTATGCCCTTATAAGCCCTATCACGCACAAACAGAAGGCTTGTTTCTTACCAGAAACTCGGTTGGCCACCAAAACGTGCCCCATTAAGCACTGACAAGCTAAGTATGTATCCTTGTGCCAGTGTTTCACGCCACGTCTTGCGAGCCTGGCTAGTGTCGGGCTATATGGTGGTCTGTTCGCACATGCGATTGCTAGCGGGGGCGAATTGGATGGGCATTTGAGATGGCAAGGTTATGCGAAACAAGAAGCTTGAACTCTGAAGATGCGGGAGTTTGGCCGCCTTCACTGGCCTTGCGTTCCGTGGCAGCCACCATTTCATGGTGCTCAGCGTATTCGAGCGGGTATAAGAGCCGGAAAAGGCATATGGAGTAACGTAGAGTGTAACTCCTAATGATTCGCCAGGTCCACCGATACGTAAGGAGGTACATGTCTCCACGAATTCGGATCAAAGAAGTGCTCTTGTTCGTCCATGCGGGTGTCGACTTTGATAGCCGCCCCATAGAAACCCTATTCCACAACGCCGCCAATATCCCGATCGTACAAGGCTCCTCTTGAAACATCCCAAACGCCTCAGAGGACAAGTCCAAAGACATGATGCGCGCTAAATCCCCAGTTCAAGCCCACCCAGCAATCCCCAAAAATGTACAGCGCTCCCAATCCCTTCAGTTACTCAGAACGCATCGGTGTAACCCAAACACAGTGACAACTCTTCGCCGGATCGTCTCGCCGCTGCACTCTCCTCCAATCCCAGTCCCCAACCCCTCGCTCCGCCCAACGTCTGGATGGCTTCTTCGGGTATGCCTTCGCAAAGTCGCTTGGGCTTGGATCCGATTCGTTCAAGTAGACCCGTATGTAGTTTCCGTCGTCATCCAACATGGGTGTGATGTTGCCGTCCATCTGCACGCTCATCTTCTGGCAATAGGGCTGAACTGCCGGGTTGGGTATACGGCGCTCCTCCACCTTCACGATGTAGGGAAAGTGCTCGGTTGGCACTGGAGGAGGAGGCTTCTTCGTCGTGGTTGCAAAGCGCTCCTTCAAATGCGGGGTGTAGGTCGGTGCTGCTGTTGTTGACGTGCTCTTCTGTACGCTTGAAGGGGTAGGGGTCGAAGGAGACATCCCCTGCGTTGGTTGCGCCATGGTCGCACTTGCTGAAGGCGACGACGGTGGTGATGATACCGGAGCAGGGGCCGTAGCATTTTGACCCAGGTATATGAATCCCTCGATGAAAGTTTGATTCCAGAAACAGTACCAGGGTTGCTCACCCTCGCGCAACAGCTGTACACGTCGGTGGTAGCCCTGAGCATCCTTGGGCACTGTGGGAAGCGGCGGCGGTGGAGGCGGATACACCGGATAGTCTCGCTCATGAGGTGGAGGGGGTGGAGGAGAATACGAGTTATCGTACTCACGGTGCGCTCGCTTCTCCTTTCTGCTAGGCCCGCCAACAAAGTAGTTGTGATCCAAGATGACGAGCTTGTCGTACACTGTCTGGAAGTGCAGTGCAGGTCCCCGAGTGGGCTCGTCAAGATCCGTGACCCAAATCAGCTTTTGCTTGGGCTGAACGCGAGGCGGCTGTGCCCCGTATGGAGGGATGTCGTTGAGGAAGGGCTGGGGCCAGATTTTGGCAATTGAATAGCCGCCTGGGGGCGTTGAGATTTCGAGGTTGAGCGCCGGAGCCGCGACATCGCACCCCCACGCCTTCATTTGGTTTGGCACCACCAGGCAGGCCTGCTGTTCTTCCTGTGCGGGACCAAGTGGAAGCCAAAAGTCGCCTGTCGGAACCGGCGGCATTCCTGACGGCGCGGGAATTTGCGAAGCATCGAACATAGTGTTAGTGCTCGTTACTGTCACTGTTGCCGGTCTGGAACTGTCAGGGTCTGCACGGGTAATGAGAACTTCGATACTCACTTGTCCGACCGCTCCTGGCTTAACATCCCACCAACAACTCCACCCAAGATGATGCCGATGAAAACAATGACAGCGATTATGGCGACAATAACCCATACGGGTAACCGGCCACCGCACACTCTCGTCATTTGCTTTTCTTTCCATGTCTTCTCCTTCCACGGTTTCTTCTCAGAAAGTGAAGATCCAGAGCTTGTGACCTGTGCTGCTGGCGCCTCTACCTCCAAGCTCTGCACTTCTCTTTGTGGTGAGATTTGTTGTGCTGATAGGAGATTGTCGTGTGAATGAATGGTTGCCGGAGGGGAAACCGGGATCGAGAGCGGTGTGATGATCGGTAAAGGTCCCTTTTCCCCCTCCTCTGGATATTGAGAGTAAGGTGGTAGCTGTTCAGTGTGTCCGTCTGGTCCCAATATGTCCTGCTCTTCACCATCTGGTCCTATCCGTCGACGAAATGCCACAACTCTTCCTGGAAAGCCAACAGGTACCCCTGCACCACGTATTGCTGCACCTTCTCCGTCGTCTTCGGGAAAGGAGTTTTGTTGGTATAATCGGTAGGGATGTTGCGGTCCAGCTGATGAGAAGGCATTGGGCATCTGTCGAGTAGAAGTCGTCGACACACTGGACGGCCTAGGGACGCCCGACTGAGGGTACATGTGGTATGGATGGCTAGGGCCAGAGCTGGCGGGAAACGGGCTCTGCGAGCGGTTAAGAGTTGCGAAGGAGGCCAAACTACTTGGACGGCCAAATCCGAAATGAAACCCATCGCCAATCGACGTCCTACCAGCACCCGACACCGACGCGTCATTCATGAACTCCGCCGAATTCCTCGCTTCCCTCGATGACTTGGCCATGCTATTTCGCGACGCGCTTCCCGCGTGCAGTGTGCTCCCATCCCCAACAGACCATCCTCCCGAAGTCGAGAAGGACTTGCGCACTGAAGAAGCGGCCGTCATACTCCGCGGGCGCGTTATGCGAGGCGGCGTCTCGGGGTTGCTGGTGGTCAGCGTGGAGCGGAACGACGAGTGACGGCGCGGTGAGCCGCTTGTCGCACTCGAGCTGCTGCTGCTGGCTCCATCCTCCAGCGCATAGCGATCGTCAAAGATGTCGGAGTTGCTCGTGGGAGGACGCGTTTCGCTCTGTGGTCGAGGACGCCGGTCCATGGTGCCGGATATGGGCCTCGTCGGCCAGCGCGCACACGGAGCGTTCGCAATGCAGCCGTGAAGTCGCTCGACGGGCGAGGCAGAATTGCGCTATGCGAGCTTCCGTCCGTTGGTTTGTGTTTCTCAGGGTTCGTGTGCGCACCAGACGGGATTGGATGGTGTCAGGAGGCTAAGGGGACGCGGTGGGCCAAGACAAAGACCGAACGGTACGCGGAGGCAAGACTAGAAGGTTGAAGCTTTCCAACAGCTATGCAGAGAGAGATAGGGAAAGAGTAGTCGGAATAAAGGAATGATCAAGTAACCATTTAGCAGTTACATGCGTGTTCAAGGAGTGGAAGTGGTTAGTTTTGGGGGGATGGGAGGGGGGTGGGAGGGGGTTGTGCAGGTGTGGAACTTGAATGCGGGCGGGTATGGCTTGCGTAGGTCGCGCGGGAGATAGGGATGGGAGGGGATAAGGATAGGACCGAAAGGCAGAGCAGCGGAGTGAATAGCACACACCAACTTTCTCCCCCTCCCCCCCAGTATCCCCCTCCCCGGCAGCAAAAACATCACAATGGCCGTTTCACATATATCCCTGCCCATACCTAACTCTCGTCTCAATATACTTTTCAACCTCTTCCTCCCCACCTAGTCGTAGGATAGGCCACGGCTCCCCCGTTCCATGGAAACGACCGCTAATAAGGGCTGCTCCTCTTCTACAGTACTTCCCGCGCTTCCCCCCCTACTGGCCTGCAGCCATCACCAAATAAGAGAACGACCATCAGCAATCTACACCGCCAGGGCTACCGACATTCGAGTCTAGCCACCGACAGCCAGCATTCCATGTGGTGTGCTAACATGCCTTTGCGCCCAACCCCACACTTGATCTTCTCAAATCTTTGACGGGAAGCGAGGCGGAGAGGCACGAACCGTCACTCTTGCTGAAACCTCCGGTTCATGTCCCAAAAGGTACGCTGTAGTGACATGCTACCTTACTGCTTGTCTTCTACATTTCAGAGTCACTGGATTCCCGTACCCGTCCCCTCTCCTTCAACACACAATGCGGTGCCTCTCGGTCGATTACTGCTCTAGCGGCTTCATTCAGACGTCAGACATGGCCCCCCCTACTCTCTTCCCCGCCACATCCCCCACTCCAGGGACACCATCCTGATCAACGATCTTCGCCATGAACAGCACGCGCCAGAATCTCGCCGCAATCCAGGTGTGCCCGATTGGGTGTGTCGAGTGATTTCTTCTCCGAAGCCTGGCGAACGACCGTCGACCCTTCGTCTACCGCACAGCCGGATGGTCGGGATGCTGGCCTCAGAATGCGACACCTAGAAATGGTATCGCGCCCTATGTCCCGGGCGTCTCTGCCTATCACCGACAACAGGGCTTGTACAGCGCAATATATATGCATCATATCTAACGAAGACGAAGACGAAGACTGATAACTAGGGATGGCAATCTAGCAACCCTGCCAGCCCCACGGCTGCGGATTTCCCGCCAGAGCCGAGGGTTTGATGATGGCCTTGCCCTCTGCGTGGCAAAGACCACGCGGGGGCGAATTTGGAGGTCCCCCTCTTTCACTCCCACGAGCGATGACGGTGTTTGCACTGCTACGTCGGCGGGATTCCCGGAGCGCAGGGTAAAGTACCTTGCAGCAACCGAAAGTAGCTATCACACTTGCTGCCATGTCACAATGAGCAGGTTAAGTAGGCAGCTTTGCCCGTGAGAAAGCTGGCGTTTGTCCTGAGGATGGCTTGGAGAGCATTTCCAACTGGAGCATCGGCTCTCTCCCAAAGAGCACGTGCCAGTTTCTCCCTCGACCAGAGAAGCTGCCGGATGGAGATGGTTGTACGAGACGGCATCAACAGACGACGGTTAATCTGCAGAACCGGGCCAACGGCTTGGAAGAGACAGTGATTCGACGAACATGACGCCGACGGCCAGAATATGGCGCAGCAGATCGAAAGTCGAATGCACCTTGGCAGCTGGTATAATTAGCAATGGCCATGTTCCAGACGGAGACACTGAGATAGCACAGGGCTGAACGTCCTCGTCGCCGCCTCGGTACTGGCAGCTGGTGCAAGCTGCGGTTAAAGAGTGCATTTTGAGATAACGAGAGACTGAACGACGTTGTCGTCGCCGCTTCGGTACCGGATGCTGTTTCAAGCCATGACTACGTCGTAGAGACTGTACTACTCGGAGTACGTATTCACCGTCTTCTGTGGTGCAGCTATTGCGGCTCACCCATACTTCTGAGGCCTCCAAGGGTTAGAAGTAAAAGAGTTCGGGGCTCTACGAAAGGTTGAGCTGGACAGTGAAGTGATTAAGACCTTGGGTGAGAGTGGTCTTATCCAAGCTACTCTTACCGTACCACTCCCTCGAATACAGAGTATATCTACCTTGTTCGGGGCATCTGGCACGTGACAGTTGACATTTAATCCCCACGAGGCTTAATAGTGACGGTCGCGATGGTCTCCGGTGGGGTCTTCTAGGATACGCGTACTACGGTACGTATTACCGTAGTACTGCGTACACATGGCGGGTCTGGGACTCGAGATGGCAATTCGACATCGTCGTCGTTCACCTACGAACATCATCTACGGTACCACTGTATTGCTGCTTCCCCACCTCATCGTCTATCACTCTATCACTCTATCGCTAGTCGTCCCTTACACCCTCCCACAATGTTTGTTGGGCCCCAGGGATCAATACGCCCATTGGCTGGTGCCTGACACCGCTCTTGCATTGCGCCTGCCGCTGCGTTACGCGGCGAATAAGCGTCAAGGAATGGCAGTTGATCCTAGAAGTAGAGCAAAAGCGTGTATACCGTATGCGTATGCGTATGTAGGAATGGCGAAACTGGCTGTACGATAGGTTAGTACGGAGTAGTATGTAGACCACTTGCACCTTCTTGGAGTGAAGTTCCCTTTGGATATCCTCTCGCTTCGTCCACCGCCTTTCCCACACTCGTCTTCTTATCTAGACCTCGTCATCCCCTCTCTCTTCTTCACTTCTTCACTTCTTCACTTCTTCACTTCTGTTCTCACATTTCCCCTCTCCCCCTCTCCGACCTCTCCACTATTCGTAGTCTTGCCCCACAGAATAATACGGAGCTCCTCTTCCCCCGAATTCGAACATATCTCCCGTTGCCAAGTTCACCCAACCCACTCTCAAACCTCACGCCCCACCCCACCCCTCTCCCCCCCAGTCGAACATCGAAAAAGCTCAAGCCACTCTGGACCCTCCCGCTTAGCCATTCCAGTAATTATCCTGGACACGCCACAAATCAACGCCACGCCCGTTGGCCTCCTCAACACTTGCCGAAGTCGCTGGGAACCCAACATTGTATTGTTTTCCTCCCCCCAAATCTTAAAAACGTAGCCTGCCTCCCCTACAGAGCCCATAACTACACTTCCCCTCCGCTTCCTTCTTTCCTCTCAGTGAGACTCTCTTCAGAACCCCATCGCAAACCGCAAACCGCAAACTTCTTTCCCCTCCTAAAAGTTTCCTATCTCAATCCACCTCCTTTCAAGATGGCCCCTTCAAATATCGGCATCAAAGCCATTGAGCTCTACTTTCCCGCTCAGGTACGTTCTGAAGTCCCTGCCGGTTCTCGTATACCCTTATGGTACAGCCTTCTCTAACACTTAGCAGTGTGTTGAGCAATCCGAGCTCGAGAAGTTCGATGGCGTCTCTACCGGGAAATACACTATTGGCCTGGGCCAGACTAAGATGAGCTTCTGCGACGACAGAGAGGGTGAGGCGCCAGCATTTACTTCCAAGTGTCACCACTGACTTCGGCCCAGATATCTACTCTCTTTCTCTCACCACCGTCTCGTCCCTCATGAAAAAGCACAACATCGATCCCACATCCATTGGTAGACTGGAAGTGGGCACGGAAACGCTTCTCGACAAGTCCAAGTCGGTCAAGTCTGTTTTGATGCAGCTCTTCGCCCCTTCGGGCAACACCAACATTGAGGGCATCGACACCGTGAATGCCTGCTATGGCGGCACCAATGCTCTGTTCAATGCCATCAACTGGATGGAGTCGTCTTCGTGGGACGGTCGCAACGCCATCGTGGTGGCGGGTGATATCGCTCTGTACAAGAAGGGCAATGCTCGCCCTACCGGTGGCGCTGGCTGCGTTGCCATGCTGATCGGTCCTGACGCTCCCCTCGTTTTCGAGCCCGGTCTGCGTGGCAGCTACATGGCCCACGTGTATGATTTCTACAAGCCCGACCTTACAAGCGAGTACCCCTATGTCGACGGCGCCTTTTCCGTCAGGTGCTACACAGAGGCCATCGACCAGTGCTACAAGGCCTACCGGGAGCGCGTCGCGAAGCGTGCCGCTCAGTCAAACGGCGTTCCCAATGGCAATGGTGTACACGCCGAACCCCAGCTCGATCTCGATCGCTTCGACTACATGTGCTTCCATGCCCCAACCTGCAAGCTCGTTGCCAAGTCGTATGGCCGTCTCGCATACAACGACTACCTCGCCAACCCGTCCAACCCAGCGTTCGCCGACGTTCCAGCGGAGCTGCGGGATCTGGACTACACTGCGTCACTCTCCGACAGGACGCTGGAGAAGACCTTCATGGCGTTGACCAAGAAGCGGTTCGCACAGCGGGTGCAGCCGTCAATTGACGTTCCCACTAATTGTGGTAACATGTACTCTGCCAGTGTCTACTCCAGCTTGTGCAGCTTACTTGCAAATGTGGATAGCGAGGCTCTGCAGGGCAAGCGCATTGCCATCTTCAGTTACGGCAGCGGCCTCGCCGCCTCGCTGTTCTCGCTCACGGTCAAGGGTAGTACGAAGGAGCTTGCTGCGAAACTCGACGTCCAAGCCAGGCTTGCCGCACGTAAGATTGTGGCACCTCAGGTGTATGACGATGTAGGTTGCTTTTCTTCCTAGACAGAGATCCACTCCGACTGACAATTTCAGATGTGCAACCTCCGTCAGAAGGCCCATCTCCAGAAGGCATACACCCCTCTGGGTGGAACTGACGACATTCTCCCCGGGACGTACTACCTCACCAAGGTCGATGAGCTCTTCCGGCGCGAGTATGCCATTAAGGAGTAAGGGAGCGGTTCTTGTGGGTGGGTTCTAATGGATGCATTGCATTGGTGCGGTTGAAGCGATTGCTTGTGCACTAGATCTGCGTTTCGATTTACCAGTATCTTGGGTCGCTGTTTGGCAGTTCCTTGAATCCGGTGGATCTGTGGTTATCATATAGCCTGCCTGGGCTTTCCCAAGCACAGACGACCGGTCAGGAGCAGATTTTGACACGAGCGATGTCGGTTGGGACTATTGATACCATGACGGGGCATGCTAGCGGCAAGAGTAGGAACCTTATGTGTTTAATGATTTAATTGATAATGGTGTTTGACATCATCAGGAGTCAAGAGTGGACAATCCCAGTGAGGCCCAAATGCCATGGTGTTTTCGCGCGAGCCGGGGCAGCGAGGCCGTTCCGCCGTCCATTCTTCCCTGCAGAGCAAAATTTCCCCGTCGCGGTTCCGTCCCGCTTGCGCGTCTCAAGGTAGCTTGGACCGAATCTCGCGCAACAGCGCAAGGCTGATTCGAGCCGCTGCACGACATGGGCTGCGTGCCATGAGGGCACATGATCCTTGCACATACGCCATTGCCCACCTTTCGCCAAGCCCCGCCCTTCCTAATCAGATAAGATGGCGAGATCATCAGATCAGATAAAACTTTTCAGCAGAGGGCCCACTTGCACCCCATCGGTGAGCGCTCAAGGCTCCGTGGCCCAAGGGGCCCGCTTTACACCCGGAATCTAAGGGTGTTGTCAGAGTTAGGAGCAGGTGGTGTGTAGGAAGATATGGGGAACCTATTCACGTACTACGTATGTGGTTCAGTGGGAACCAAATCAGTTCAACTAGGACACTCTATTCCCCTTTCCCACATTAAACTACCTATGTTACATAGGCCCCGATCCATCCAGCGATACCGTATATCCTGACGCGTTCTAATATAGACTGCAAGAAAGACTCTTGGCTGGCCGAGCTTTTTATGGAGGCCCGGGTTTGGAGAGTAGATTCCAGATACTGGGGTGGTGTTGGTGGATACCTAACTTCAGGGGATGGGACTATACCGGTACGTACTGGTACGTACAGTAGTAGGGCGATTACCTAGGAAGAGACGCGTCCTAGTGGCGTATGGGCTGATGCGTGCGATGTCAAATGTGGCTGTGGCTGTGCTGCTGCGGATTTGTTGGGGAAAGTACGAAGGGCATGTGAGATGTCGGGGAAATTTTGAGGCGTTTGCGGCACACAGTGGTGTGGTGCGTACGTGGACTCTGTTCGAGAATCCGGATCGCCGAGGACACGGAGCCATGGTGCGAATTGATTGAGGAATGGAGCTGGGACGGTCGTTCGGTGCTGAGAGCATCAACATCACATTAGTTCTAGTTCAAGGGATAAGTCGAGCGTCGGCTCCAGGCATTTTGAATTGAATGCTCAATGGCTTGCTCATCGCCTTCCTATTTCCGTAGAATAATCCCTCCCCACCAGCTGCCTCCGTCGAAAGCTCGCAAACATCAGTTTACGATGTGCGCGACCAAGGCTCCCTGCCTCAGTCGAATGGACCATTTGATAAACCCAACATGGCGGAAGCCAGGATGACGTACCCGGCATGGCATCATCATTACCGGAGGGCAGTGTTGTTGCCAATAGCATCAAGGGGACGAAGGCTCGTATTCCACCTCTCCCAACTGGGTTGGGTAGCTATCCCTTATCTGTCGAGTGTGTAGCCTCGGTTCATGAAATCGTTGTGCCTGGCCTTTGGCTTCTGGTCGCGAGACGAGAACAAGCTGGACAGGTTCTGGTTCCGTTCCGTCTTGCGTCGCTTGTTCTGTTCGGCCTGTTCCTCAAGGACCTTAGCCGCAACTGTCGCAGCTGACACATTCTTGATGTTAGCCGTTGCCTTGTCCGTTTGAACTTCCTTTGCAGGAGCGGGGACCAGACTGGGAGCCTCATCGTCCGCATTGGTCGCCTTCGGCTTATCTGCTGCAGCATCGCTGTTCTTCTTGCGCTTCTTCGAGCCCGCTGCCTTTTTCAGAGAATGCGTCAGCCCCTTCTCCTTCAGCGTCTTTATCCGTAGCATAAGCCGCGCGATATCAGTCTCGACTACCGGGACAATGGGGATGACGTCGTTGGGCGCATAGGGCTCGTTGCACTACATCCGTTAGCAAGGTCTGCATAAGATGAGATTTCACGAGCATACCTGCAAGCACTTCTCTCCAGCCACCTCCTTTATGGCCGCGCTGTCAAACGCATGTCCGCAAGGTACCAAGTACACCGCCTTGGAACCAGGTCCCAGCCTCTTCCCCGTCACAGGGCATACCCAAACGGGCGCGCCATCGCGTTCCTTCTCCGCTTCACCATCAACCTCAAATAGAACCTCAACCACATCCTTTAGGCTTTTGACTGTTCCGCGAAGCACCTTCTCTGCCTCCACTTTGCGTGCTTCGCCCTCGGCATCGTCGGACGGCAGCAGCGTTTCAATGATGCTGTCCTTGTTGAATAACCGTCCGGTGCAGTCGGACACGATGGGGGCGCGCAAGGGCGCGTTGTTCAGCGGGTCGGTAGTCCAGAAGTACTCCTGCTGCGTCTGTTGTGACTCTTTGAGCTCTGCTGTCGTTGGGTTGCGCGCGGCTTCCTTAACGAGTTCGCGCCGCTTGGGAATACTGAGCACGTTAATGACGTAGATGGAAGGTAATCATGAATATACCTGCCGCCATCATTACCCATCTTGAAGCTGGTACTTGTCGTCTGATGCGTACGTGGTTAGGTCATGATGGTGGTCACATATCGAGCGACGCGGTTGCATCAGGACCCTTGGGAAGTGAAAGTCTTGGCATTATGCTAGGTCATCACGAGGCTCACGTCCCGAATAGGCAGGACAATTCAAGAGGACTGGCGGATATTGGGAACGACATGAACTGTTAACCACGCGATCTAAGGGTATCCCTATCATTAAATGCCACAGTACTCCTTTCAGACACCAAGCTCAAAAGAATGCACACCATCCGAGATACATTGCCGACAACCTTACCGGATCAACCGCCATTTTGATCAGGGCATCCACATATCCATCGACACTCAAAGGCACCGTCTCGTCGGGTAGTATCCCCTTGATTTTTGCACGCACATTCTCCATAACTTCAGCCGGCGTCTCGGGTACTCCCTTGGTGTGCTTCTTAGGCTTGGCGATGAAATCCGTTGTGGGATCATGGACGAAGGTCTCGAGTATCGTCATCAGCGTGTCCTGATACTGGCGCACAATCGTGAGGGCCAACTCCGCCGCTGTACGGAATGGACCTTCGTAGCCATAGGCGCCAAATGCGTCAACCATGTTGTGCGTCAACCGGAAAGGAACCATCTCCGGCTTATC
The DNA here is from genome assembly GCA_010356995.1 of Trichodelitschia bisporula. NCBI lineage: Eukaryota > Fungi > Ascomycota > Dothideomycetes > Phaeotrichales > Phaeotrichaceae > Trichodelitschia > Trichodelitschia bisporula. The sequence goes on from ML996700.1 coordinate 234,252, forward strand.
AAACGTGAGGCCTTTTTCGAAGAGGCAGTTGAAGTCAACATGAAACACTCCCCCCGTTCCCTCCTCCAAGAGGATATTTTCACCGTGACGGTCTCCCAGCCCCAGTATATGGCCAACAATTGACATGACTGCGCACGTGCGCGTATACCGCAGCCGCGCGGCGAACCATCCTTCGGGCTCGGGAAAGGTGACGATGAACCATTCGTACAATACCGGCGGAAAATTCGATATGACGTCGTCGAGGAACATGTCGCCACCTTTGACCGGATCGGCACAGCACTTGTCGAGCTGCTGCTTTATCTTACCATAGTCAGGCTTGACGTTTTTGTCTTTGTAGGATCCCATGATCAGGTCCCGCATCGGCTTCAAGCCGTCAACCCATTGGATGGCACCGCACTCTTCGTTTAACGGTGTCACAGCGTAAGTGCGTATGTAGAGACGTCGCTTGCTACACTCAACATCGCGCTTGAGAGCGCGGTCGATCATGGCGGTAAATTCCATGAGTCGCTGGTCCTTGCGCAAGTCGTCCTTCGGCTTGCAGAGCAGACCGTACACCTGGCCATCGGAACCACGGATAGTAAGCTTTTTGGGCCGCTGCAGAGAGCTCAGTATCAGCACGCTGTCATCAAATGATTGGATCGTGGTCAATTGGCGGGGGAAGGGTCGATGACCTCTCACTCCTCCAATGCCAGTGGGAAGAGTTGCGGTCATCATTTTCTCGACGGGAACAACAAGATCGCAGGGAGCTAGCTTGTGGTCGAACCCAAGGTCCCTTCCGAGAAGAGCGTGACTAGATCGTCCTGGTATGTTGACCTCGCAGGCTTCCAGCAGACGTGCCGTCAGCCTCGCGCCGTGGCTAACCAAACGCCTGACGTCAACCCCTTCAACTGCACTGTGCAGCTTCTGTAGACAGTCAGCAATAGCCTTTAACGGTCGTGTTTCTCTTACCTTGACGTGCGCTAGGATGATGTTGGCCTTGGAATTCCTGTCTGCAGCCTTTGCTTTCGCAACAGCCAGTAAACTCCACAGCGCTTGTTGGCTGTGTGCAAGAACGATCTTCGTTATGATGGAAACCAACAACTCTGATACTGCGGCGCTCGGATGATTGATACGGCTCATAATCTGAGGCAGGGCAGTGTAGAACGTGTACCCCGTGAGTCGGTCCGCGTACTTCTTGATCTGCTTGTGGATTGTGACGAGTCTCTTAATCTTTGCCCTGGTATAGTTGTCAGGGTTTCGCAAACGTTCAGCGAGGTGTACTTCCATCCCAAAATCCAGCCAGAGTGTCAGCATCTTTGGGACCGTCTGGTAGTAGTATTTCGCTCCAAATGTCATGGATCGAACGTAATTTTCGATAACCAGCTTGGTGACATCTCCGGTGCGGTAGGAGTCGCTCTGTTTTTCAATGGGACGGGCTTTCTCGGCGTCAAGGATCTTGTTGTAGTATTTGCCCAGGTAGTAATGCCCGCGCTCCCATGTGCTGAACGATTTGACAGCCTGCGCATATGCGTCTCTGACCTCGCTGGACTTGATTTGGCCCGCCTTATCAAGCCATTTGGCAAGCAGGAGCTGAGTCTTAGCAACCAGCAAGTTCTGCTGAGAGGACCCGGCTGGGCGGCTTGAATCGTTGTATGAATGCAAAGCGTTGGACTCGATTGCGCCCTCGAGGATCTGAATCGCCTTTCTATGATGGCCTTCTCTCCACAGAAGGTGGGCATGCTCAACCTTTGCTGCTTCATCGTTCAAACGGGTGGCTTGAAGCACTGCATCGTGGGCGATGTTGATCAGCCCGCCTTTGCGAGCCAGGCGCGCGGTAGTCAGCCACGTGGAAGCGATTTGTTTCTCTGAAAATTCAAGTCTAAGAGCCGTCAGCTACGTTAAGCTGAATAGTTGATGGACCAACTTTGATGCTCGCATGGCTGCCCGGCGAATACCAAGCAGGTATTGCTTTTGCTCTGTGCATGAGCCAAGGACACTTAGGCGCTTGTCAAGCCTCTCCATGATGCGGTCGGTTCCTGACATAGTGTATGGCAGCCCGCTGATCATCTCGATCTCATATATGGCATGAAGTTTGATGGCATATGAGTGCATACTCGCGAGTGACGCAGTTGCGGATGGGGAGAATCCTCGGGTCACACTTTCTCGTAGCTGTGAGATGGCTTTGCAGAATTTGGAGAGATCCGTATGTGCGTTCTCCATTTCAAGCAGCGTCTTTGCGATGCCGACGTTGAAATCCTGAGTTTCGTCCCAGTCCTGCGCTGACAGAAGCCTTTTCAAAACGCCCCATTTCCCGGTTACCCAGGACGCTTCTGCCACAAATGATTGAACCTGTGGTGGTGCGCCGGGCTTATCAGCGTATAGACTCACAGCGGAATTCAGCAGAGAGTCTGCACATATTAGCCAATAGCTTTGCGAGTAAATAATGTGTCCTACCATAGCGCCCGGATGCCTTCAGACAGTTTAGAAGTTCAAACTGCAATGCCTGATCATCCGGCTTCTCTGCCAACGAGAGCTCGTACCAGCTCTGAGCCGCAGTCCACCTTCCGGCGCGCTTATGCTCGAGGACTTGCTGAGCCGGATCCAAGATGTGGAGATGGGCGGAGATGCCCTCAATTCCATCTGGCTCTTCAATCTGCTCGTAAATGTATTGTAGACGTTGAAGGTCATCGGTCGTATCCGCCTGTTGGCCTTGCAGAGCAGCTTTTTCCTTGAGCTCACGAAGATGCACTTCCCAATGGAAAAGAGCACGGGCGTACGATCGGCATTGAACGGCTCGGCGAGATAGGACGACAGGTGGGATTCCAGAGAGAACCATCTCAACTTTACTAATATGTGCCATCTCTTGAAGGGCATCGGTCTCGGCCGACGTACTTGCCATCCTGGAGTTAATAGACTCAGATTCAGTGATCCTGCGCTTCTCTTGAATCCATCTCGAGAGGTAATCAAGAACTCGAAAGACATCCTAGGGGTTTGAGCAATGATCGAACGACAACACTCTGTCCTACATACCTCACTGCACTGCTTAACCTCCTCTGCGTCAATTGCCGAAACAGAGTCGATATCAAACGACAAAACAGCGAGAAATTCGGCCCTTATATCCTTAATATCTCCATCTGCACCGCCCACCACGATATTTTGAATTACGTAGGGGAGCAAGAATGCGGGTATTGCGAGATCATGGCCCCAAATCACTCTTGAGAGGACAGGGAACACCATCCGAGCGTTGTCACCTTTGCCCCGATGCAAAAGATTGAAAACGAGAGTCCGCAGCCAGACAGCATGGCTCATCTCGGCCTGAAAAATTGGATATTCGGTACCTTCGGGTGGCATGTTGGGATGAACAACGATGTACTTCGAGTTGAAATACGGCGTGAGCGTGCTCCTGACAGACTCTGGAATTTTGGCCCATCGACTGAAGGCTTCATCGTGCTGTGATCCTCTGTTGCGCTGCGCTGAGGTTTTGAAACCGCAAAACTTCAACAACTCCTGCATCACATATGCCAGATAGGTCTGTGCCTTCCCAGTAGTGGCTGCATAGAACGCCTCGACCAAAACTGTCTCTAGCATGGCAGCAACGAAATCTATGACTTCGCCAGCCCGCTCAAAGTTCGATAACATGAGAATCTCTCTCTTCTCGCGGACATCGTCAATCCAATGGGGGTCAATGCTCCCGATAATGCCGAGGCACTTCGCACAGAGGGCCAGAATCTGGGGGTGGCTCTCTTTGAACCGGATGCTGGCGTCTAAAATGGATCTCAACAGCTGCGCGATGACAGGATTGGGCTGCTGGCTCGTCGCTGAATCGTGAATGACCTCTTGGTGGTCATGCAAGTATTCAACTAATTCTTCGACCGCGTCGCAGACGACGATTGCATTCTCATCTTTGCACCTCCGACTGAACGCCTCGTAGTGAGCGATGGGGTCCATCCTAGACTTGAGACGTTCAAATTCCGAATGGACTTTCTTCAGCAAAGGTTTGTCCTCAAAAGATGGTACCATGGCGATCCGCTTGATAATGAGAGGTCGGTGATCCCTCATCATTCCTGTGATGGTATCCTGGGCCAGTTGCTGCGACTCTGAGTTGAAGAAATCCCAATGCTGAACGATGACCGCAAAAGTGTGGTCAAACAAGGCCTCCATGCCCTCTTCGTCAAGGACAGACACTAGAGTCGACCATACAGAAAATGTGTCATCAATGAGGTCGAGGATTTTGAAAGCAGATTGAAGCGTTGCCCGGAGCTACAAATGTCAGCAGAGGAAGACTGGGTGAATAATCCACAAACCTGCGGAAGTGCTATGCTCGTGTTGGGCTTGGAGAGGATGATCATCTCTTTGATGGCAAAAAGACAGCGTTTCTTCTCTGTGAGGAATTGCTGTTCCTTGGAGTTGTCTATGATCTCTGTGAAGTGTGTCATGATCCCAAGAATGTGATTCTCAAAGAATGTCGAGACGCATTTGGAAGATTTGCTGGTGCTTTTTGGTTGATTAGACTTGCGCTCAGCAAGAGCAGCAAGAAGCTTGAAAGCACGGTATGCTTGCGGCTTCCTCGACTCCTCACACTCCCCCGTTGCCTTCAGCATTTGGCATGCGATCAGGATGGGGTCGATTTTTATCAATGCCGAAAGGTCGGTCTCAGAGAACCCGGGGGCAGCCTCATGAAGGAGTGCTATAGCTGCTTGCTCTGGATCAGGTGTCTGCTGAAGGAGTAGCTCTGACATGACCGCTGCAAGGTTTTTGGGAGGCTGTAGCCAGAGGTCCGGTACTGAGTTGGACCCACGGGCATGAGCGATCTTTTGAAGCACGTCACCCCGTTTGGTCAGGATGAGTGTCGGAACTGTTTCGGCCTGTGTGAGTACAAGCAGCTCACTTACACTCATTCCAAGGAGATCCGAAAGTTGCTGAGCCATCTGAGGTCGGGTGATGAGATCTTTCACGACGTAGATCGCCACGGATTTCCAAAAAGGTTTGAATAGGTCTAGCGGTGTCCGGCCCAGATGTTCCGCAAGACGTAGCAGCTATAATCTCGTTAAATCAGAGAAAGTGGTCTATGGGCTGGCAGACAAACCTCATGGTAGGCAGTTCCACAAATCATCATGTGAGTATGCCCAAGATAGCGTACGATCTGGATCAATGCAATGTTGAGCTCAGCCTCGCCACATGTCCTAAAGGCAGTTAATGCCGTGTTTTACGCTTCCTTTGAAAACTGGCTCACCGTGCGATAAGACCCCAAGCCATGACAAGAGTCTCTTGCTCGGCAAGATTCCCACGATCCGTCAAAGTGCGTAATACGTCCAGTATTGCAATTCGGTTTTTCTTCCGGATATCGCGAGGAAGATTTTCGCGAAGATATGGCATCAATGCTTGCCTGCATACCGGTGAGTACACTCGCAGACATACGGAGCACAACTTACGCAGATGCAATTCGAAGCTCCCGTATTGAGCTCTGAAGAGATTTGACGCACCACGCACCCAAAGTACTGGAAGCTAAATCGAGGATCTCAGTCTTGTCGGTGTGACCAATCGCCCTACGTATGGCATGGGCACACAGAACCCTGGGTTTCCGCGAAATATTGAATTGAACATTTTCGACAAGAATTGAAAGCACCGAAATACTGTCCGGGCATTCCATACCGAAAGCAGCGATGTCTTCGCGGAAATTCTCGGATTTATCGCCACTCCGGCCGCTGGCTGGAAGGTCACAGTGTGTGCATACAAATCCAACATCATCGGAAGAAGTACCGGTGTGAGGCCACGAAACCGGCATAAGGCTGAGATTCCGGGAACACGGCGCATATCCCATACCGGTAAATATGGTGCACCGTTCTTCCTCTGAAAGGAGGTTATAACGTTGCCTGTGATGTCAGCATTGCTTTTAGACGGAGAACAACTTCATACATCACGTATTCAGCATTTGTAGGATGGTTAAACAGTTCCGTAAAGCTAGGGCGCTCCCCCTCGGTAGTTTCCGCATCCTGGCGCCTTTGACGTTTGGGTGGCGGAATCGCAGAGTGCTCCAAGTCAGAAATCTCGGCGCTGGGCTCAGTTGCGTTGAATTTCAGTCGCTGAACAAGGCCCTGAAATGATTAACAAAATGCAACTCCTAGGGTCGATCGGGAGAGTTTACAGGAACAATGTGGCTCAGTTTACCGGCTGCCTCCAAAAATAGTGGGTGAGTTGCGACGGCATTGCAAGCCTGCAGGTGGCTTTCATAGCTATCGGTGAGGCCTAGGCCGAGGTGATGGAGCTGATGCATCAAGTTTCGGATCTCCTTGACTTCAGGATTCTGTGGGCACTCTCGGTCAAGCCTCAAAATGAGAGTTCCGAGCACGTCGAGCAGTGCGTCAGAATTTCGGAATAGGGCACTAGGGTGACAAAGTAGAAGCAAGGTCCGAGTAAGTTTAAGGACCTGATTTAAACTGCCAGACACGGCCGTGGACCGGCTGAGGCCCTTTGCAAGCCGACGGCAGCAGTCCATAAACCACGTCATGTCTGGAATTGGCGACCTTTCCGTCCGTACAGTCCGCCATTTTGGATTCCACTCTGTAGAAATGACGACAGACAGCAGATGAAATGCAAGCATGGCAGCTTGGATTGGGTCTTGAAGGGTAACTTGATACCCTTGCGGGAGAACTAGGGCCTGAATAGCGTTCGGCCAGAGGAACGACATGCTCTTGAGGGACGGGAGAGCGACGGAAAATGCTAAAATGGATGCTGCGTCCTCGGACCATCTCTCTAGAGCAAACAGAGCATCTAGGATTCTGATTAGCCTTTCCGACCGTTACACCAGCTATTAGCGAAAACATTACCTTCGATCAAGCCTTCCAAAACCCGTACAATCAGAGGTCCGTAGCGCCATGTGTCTGTACTCTTGCAAGGCGAGTAAGAACACACGGAAAGTACCTCGCACAGGTCGTCCTGAAGTGATTCTAACCTGTAGGATCCCAACAACTTCAACATGCGGGGCAAGAGCCAGAGGAACAGAGGCGGTTTCAAGGTCTGGTTAGAGATGTCTTTTCCATCGAAGAGCAAGACTTCCGGATTGCGTTCGACAGCCAATCGAATGACATGAAGACTATCAATTGCCTGCCGCACTAACGCATCTGGGGAAAAAGGATCCTTGACAAGCACCTCAAGGCCAGCTTCGGCGACGACTTGGATGAGCTGGGAATTTGTATCGACATTCGTCTCTTCGATGGCCGGATCTTTTAAGTATTCCTGCAGCAGTTTACCAAAAAGGGCCTGGTTCTCCGGTTCTCTGCGTGCAACGTCAGCTCGGTGATGCACGATTTGTGCGGCAACGGTGGAGGGCGGCAACCCGTCGCCAACGTAGCCATTCATGGTAAAGCCACTGAATGCCGCATGAATTGGAGCGTAGGTTGAACTTGCTGTGAAATCGGTTACGGCCAGAGGTGGATGGATGTCGCGAAGGCGCGGCTGTGAAGTCAAACGGAACGCGCGTTATCACGTGCAAGCGCGGGGCCAATTTTGGTTCGGTGACCGGCAACTTTCGACGTCCTAGCTGGAAAGCTGCTCCACACATCTCGATTCCATCGTCCCAACAAGCTCTCTTGTGTGCCACTGAATACCCTCTCGAGTACAGTGCGCCGGACGCAGTTATTATTTCCCCACGCGAGCCAATCGATAGCTACGATCTTGCGAAACCGTCCGGTATTTTCAGGCCGACGTACTTCTCCAAACCACACACCTCCGCCGAGCGGAAACGAACGCTGTCAACATGACTTTCCAATCTAAAAAGCTTCCATCAGAATCCGCCATACGGTACCGAGCTGCCGTACAGCGCCGCCCCTTTCTCCTGTTTGGGTTGCCATTCATCAGCATGATGGTCGCTGGAAGCTTCTTCCTCACACCCGCTACGGCCATAAGATACGAGCGGCATGACAAGAAGGTAAAGCAAATGACGCAAGAAGAGGCGTTGAGCATCATGGGCAATAAGCGGAAGGTCGATCCTAAAGAGGAGTACTATGTGAGTAAGGTCGCGCGCTGCCGCCAGTGTTAACGTATAGCAAAGCGATTGGCAGCTAAGGACATCGACAACTGGGAGCAAAAGAGGATTGAGAGGCTTCCCGGTGAACCCGACGGAATTCTGTGACCTTCAGGATTTCGTCACACGTTGCATCGGACGGCGCAGGAGTGCAGCATTCACGGGTTGGGATTAGGCCTTTGTATTGATCTGGGAACGGTTTAGCTATACCCACTAGTCTAGCAACTCTACGCTCTATATGCCATTCAGCGGTAGGATATCAGTCTTCAGCTCTCGCAGTCTTTTTTGCTTTGGCTCCGGAGCCTTCTCGTTCTGTTGCACATAGAACCTCCTCAGCAGCATGATGGCCTCCTCCCTGAAAATGCCCCCATACACTTGATACGGAGGATTCACGCTCGGGCTGGAAAGGAATGATCAGTAGGCGATGCAACCATAGGATATACGTACTCCTTGTGAATCGTGAGAACACCGCCCGTGCCTCCGAACCTCTCATTGAAACACCCAAAGTAGACCGCTCGAATACCATACTGCCTCAAAGCAGAGGCACACATGACGCATGGCTCAACTGTTACATAGAGATCGGTTTCCCGGAGGATGCTCGGAGGGTGAGTTTGTAGGATCTCAGCAATGGCCACAAATTCAGCGTGTCGGGTTCCCTAAGCATGTCGTAAGTAATGTTTGGTTTAGATGTGAGGACCACCTACGTTCAGGCTCCTGTTTGTATCGTTCATTCCTCTTCCGATAACAGTCCCATCATGAACGAAGACGCAGCCAACTGGAGTCTCGTCTGTCGCTAAGGCTAGCTCCGCCTCCATTGGTCAGCGTAGCCCCAGTAGTCAATGTTCAAATATACCATTTTTATAGCTTCGCGCATGAAGCCCTCATGGTACTGGCGGTCGCCGGGTGGTTCAACAAGCTCCATGGCCATCGGATTTAGATTGCGTGTTGATCTGGCTGGCGCTGAACTCAGGAAGGTCTGGGTGACTCCATAAATATTCGCCCCGTCACGTGCAGGATCATGACAACCATAACCGTACGCCTCTGCGTCGTTGGCTTGCGGCTACATGGGTATTACCTAAATACGAACTTATGATGGAGTATCAAACTGCGCATTCAACCGCTTAAAGGTATCGAGTAGGGAGGGCCTCGCCGCATGTCCATCCCACCGATAAGCCCGACTCTCAGTACCTTCCACCCTCCTGGTAGACCTGTCCAGTGCGTCCCTTCCCACTTCCGTGTCCATTTCCCGGGTAGACAGTTTCAGGGCATCCTTCGTCACATGTACGAGACACCGCACACTTACTGCCTCTCCACGTCTCTGGCCTGTCCTTAAAAGTTGAGGAAGGCCACCGAAAGTGTCATACTCCTTGAACTTGGAAGCAAGAACCTCGTATACCAGGTCGAGCGACAGAATGTTGTTTGCGTACGCTATAATTTCGGGGCAAGTAGAGAACGTCATCTGCTTCCGGAACACAGCTGAGGCGCTGTTGCCTTGCTTGTAGACAGTATCAAGAAGTGAGGTCGGCACGGAAACCACATACTCCGTGCCGAATGGTTTGGCACCAAGGTGAGTTATGACGTCCACTCCAATGTAGGCATCCATCCGGGCTCCAGATTCCAGACCATGCGTGCTGGATGGAAGAGTTAGCGTGGCTGAAGTCTTAAGTGGTTGGCTAAGAGCTTCGACAAGATCGTGCATGATGAGATTCGGAGTAGAGTGCGGCTTGATGGTAGCGAGTAATTCCTCGAGCTTCGTAAGCGACATGGTACCTGAACCATTAGTCGTGCCTTGTATGCTCAAGCTAACTGGAAAGCCGGCGGAATCAAGGACGCGAGTAATGTCGGTCAAGTAGGAACGAAGCTGTTTGAGAGCAGCGCTATGACGGAGATGCACCATGACGGGACGAACAATAGAACTCGGTGGTACGGGGCGCGGTTCTACTGTAAGAGGCGGGGGCAACTGAGAGCGACGGAGGAGTCGTAGACGATACGAATGTGAAAGTAACAGTCGCAAAGCCGTCGCTACATATTGTGCAAGTGGATCCTTGGCCGTGTCGCCTATTCTTGCGGGCGAACTGTCCAAAGGAACAAGATCAACCAAGATCTCATCATCGCAAACAAGATCTTCGTTGAGATGAATCGGGAGATGAAGTATCCCCTGCTGATACCGAACTCCGATGGACTGCAGTTCTTGTTCACGCGCCTCGCCCACCATCTCGTGGAAGAGCTCTTCCTCAAATAGAGAGTCTCTCGCGCGGTGAACGTGCTGCTCCAGGGTCACCTCGTCCGAGGATGGCGAAAGCGAAGTTTGAATTTTTGAGGTTCCCTTGATATGGTTCCCTTGCTTAACGCGAACTCTCAGCGTCTTTGGAGGCTGCGCGAGGCCTTGGTCCAGTATTATCGAGCCATCTCCACTAGGCCGGAGCACCGCGACACCACGCCTTTCGAAGATTGGCCCGGCTTCACTGGGGCCAAACTTGACGAGCATGGTGCGCAGATCGCCCGGGCGCTGGTAAATGGGCCACCCATGTTGGCTGACGGATAGGAGATGTTCCCAGTACTTGACTTCACGCTGGACATCCGATTTCAGTCTCTCTGCTGAGCTGAGAAGGGAATCCGATGCCGACTTCAAGCTCTTGATCTTCCACCCCATCTTGACGAGATTGTCCTCTTCCATCTGTGCCTCATCCCGCAGGGGCATTTCCCATATGTCATAAGCTAGGGTTCCCAAAGGAACATGTTGCTTCAGCGCAGGTGATATACCAAGCTCCCCATGCTTTGGGTTGTACTTGGACTGGAGTAAGGCGACCATATCCAGAGCCATGAGCGTCTCATTGAGACCCGCGCTACAGGATGTCAGCAAATCTCCATCAGGATGCCGCAAGGGGGGCTGGGCATACCTGAGGTGAGCCAGCATTTCTGCCCTTTTGGTCGCAATGTACCGAACAGTGCCTTTTTCCTCGTCCTGGGTCTCGGGCTCCGTAGCAACATCCTCCACTTGGGTATCCTCGACAATTTCTTGCTGCAAGCTTTCTTCCGTAAGATGCCTAAAGCCTCCGCGTTGGGTGGAAATCCGGCCGATGACGTCTTTCAGCGAGTCGGCCGAATCAGACTGGAGGTGCGGGTGGAGGGAAAGGGTGAAGGAGCTTGGGTTTGACGCAGCCATGGCGATGACTCTAGGACGCTAATATCGGAGTGATCGTAACCCACTGTAGGACGTGGGACAAGTCGGTTAGGATTACTTCGGTAGGAGTGCTGTGGTGGAGAAGTGCCTACGGTACATAAGTTGCAGTGTACGGATGGAGTACATCCGAACGGATTACAGACCGTCCAAACAGTTTGAGATGCGCACGGACCACCCTTGCACCGTGGGGACTCTAACACACCAAGCTGTATGTGGTTAGCGGCGGCAGCTTATCGATAGCTATCCGACCAGCCTGACACCTGACCTTAGACTGAGCATGTGCCAGCAAACAAGGGGGGGGGGGTACTGTAGAGGTGGGGGGCCAGTGCAGTTCTTGACCTTCTCCGCCGTAAGGTTATTTGCCTCTTGCTGCCGTTCGGGAGTACTTGTACGTGCAGCTTCCCGTCACTTCAACCTTTCAACCGCTGCTTTTGACTTTCTTCCCTCCAAAATGACTAGCCGATACCGTGTAGAATGTAGGCGCTTCAATCTCTTCTTCCCTGCCCAATTTCGCGAAGCTAACTCCTCCATCAAAGATGCTCTCAAGGTGCGTCCGTCGAAGTGGCGGTCACCGCCGGTTTCTAGCCAGCCCGATGCTAAATGTCAGGTTTAGACACATCGACGTGATCAATTGGTGTGTGTCTTTGTCGTGAGAGCCTTTTGAAAGGGAATACTAAATCGCTGCAGATAGAATGGATCAAAGTATGTTTTCAGCCTCCTCGACCAGCATCAAAGTTGGAACGGATTTAACCCCAGCAGGGCTTGCTCGCTGTACCGTTCGTGCTTCACTCTCAGCCTACAGCCATCTTTGAACCGCTACGAGAGCCAGCGGAAAACACGGCGCTTGCTGCCCAGCGCCGATATGTAGAAATTATGAGAGATGTTGAGGAGCTGATCAACGACCATAGTAAGTCTTCAGCCAAATACATACAGTAGGAGACGTCTAATGCTTCCTGAGTCGCGCATCAGAGAGCAGGAACCCATGACCGGTCAAAGTTGAAGTTACTAGTGCCCTCGGTCGGCATATTCTTCACCCCATTGCTCTTGCACGATGCCTTTATATATCAAGACACCCGTCGCTTCATTAGCTGGCGACGGTTTGTCGCGCCCTCATTCAATGACATTCGACTCATCCTCAACACGGCTCAGGTAATGAGTCTTGTGCGCTCCGGCCCCCTCGATCTGGTTACCTTCGACGGCGATGTCACACTATACGACGACGGCGGCTCATTTGCACCAGATTCCCCACTTCTCCCCCGCATAATCGATCTTATGCGCAAAGGGACGAAAATCGGCATTGTGACCGCAGCGGGATACACGGTTGCTCGGCGCTACTACGAAAGGCTGCACGGGCTGCTGGATGCCGTCCATGACTCCGACCTCCCATCGACCCTCAAGGCAAATCTCATCGTTTTGGGGGGTGAGAGCAGTTATCTCTTCAAATTCTCCGAGGGCGAACCAGACCGACTCAAAATGGTTCCTCGCGACGAGTGGCTGTTAGATGAGATGAGGATGTGGCAGGAGTCTGATATCACCGAGCTTTTGGACCTGGCCGAGCTGGCGCTTAAGGACTGTCTCGTGAGCTTGCGTTTGGATGGGCAGATTCTACGCAAAGAACGGTAGGAATCCACTGTGATCTGTGCAGGGTGCTAATTACTAGTAGAGCTGTCGGCATTATCCCATTACCTGGCCATAAATTCTGTCGTGAGGCATTGGAAGAGACGGTTTTGGTAACGCAAAAGGTCCTCGAACTATCCCCTGTTGGACGTAGGCTCCCATTTTGCGCTTTCAACGGAGGAAACGACGTCTTCGTCGACATTGGGGACAAGTCGTGGGGTGTCCGCGCCTGTCAGCACTTCTTCCACGGCATTGATGCCTCGCGGACGCTGCATGTGGGCGACCAGTTTCTCAGCGCGGGCGCCAATGACTTCAAGGCGCGGCTGGCCTGCACGACTGCGTGGATCGCTAGTCCTGCAGAGACAGTCAACCTGCTGGATGAGATTGCCGACCTGGACCGTCTTGTGGAGAGGAAGAATCGTTAGACGGGCCCGTGGGTGTACCTGACGAGTTGCGTTGCATATTGGCCTCGAATGATCATTGCCGGTGTCAGACCGATGCACACATCATATTCTGAAGTTAAAGCTTGACGCGATGAGCCGAGCCAATCATAGGATAATGAAGCAGAAATCCTAGGAAGCATTGAAGATTAGACACGTTCCCGTGATGTGTGCGTACTGTGTACACCTGTTTTGCCATTAGCATGTGCTGACAAGGAGTTCCGCTAGTTGAGCCAACAGAAATTCGGGCACATTGCCGGTGGAGTGCGGATAACCCAACTATCGCAGGCTCGAGTAACTGCCTCTTGCCAGACCGTTACGGATGTACATCCGTACAGTGGCATCTCTATCTCCTCGAAAGTCAACAGAGCCTATTCTGCCCGTGGTGATGATTTCGTTTCGTAGTCTCATGGTTCCTGGGGCCGTACTTGGCAGGGGTGTACCTCGGCCCCCCTTTGGTGGCGACGGTTCGCGTTGCAGGGCCCGTCAAGGTTTGGTACCAGTGCCGATCTATCAAAACCCCTAAAATGCCATGTAAGCCTAATACTTGCCACACAACTGAACACCGAGCGAACTCTCCTTTATTGAGTACTCTCAGTCTCTCGCTCTCTCATCTCCCCCAGCTCTGTCCAATTCACTTCACTCGAGCTCCCGCATAGAATAGAGCTCGTCGGCCGGTGACCTAAGGTTAACAGCACCTTCTCAGGATCACCCACGGCCAGCACTACTAGCACGTCTCCTCGCTATCCCTTCTTTCGCCCTCGTCTCTTACCGTAACACTTAAATATGGATATATCCGCCGCGGACCTCGTGCGCCTGCTTCTTCCCAAGCTCCCCTCCATCACAAAGTCCATCCTCCTCCACGCCCTTCGCCTCTCCGATACGTCCGCAAAATGGGACCTCCGCACCGCACTCACCATGGCCATTCTCCGCTGCCTCGTCGGCACCGACACACCCCACCCAATGGGCAAGCAACAGCACAACTCAATTCGTGATCCCGGAGTTAAAGGCCGGCTCTGGGTCTCGCGACTCGCGCTCCCCGCCCCACCCGAGGATGACGCGCGGGCGACTCTCTTCGCCGCCATTGAGGCTATGAAGCTCGACGGCATCGAAACATACACGCAGCCGGCTATCCTGCCCGTCGAGGCGGAATGGACGGGCTACCGGCCCAACGTAGCCAAAGATGCGCCCGAGCCTTCCATCTCCGAGGCTGAGAAGTACGAATCCCTGCTCAAAGACGCGTCGGGTCCAACTGTCATCCTATACTTCCATGGCGGCGCCTACTTCCTCATGGATCCCGCCACGCACCGCAATGCCACGGCGCGTCTGGCGCAGCTCACAAAGGGCCGCGTGCTCAGTGTGCGCTACCGCCTCTCGCCGCAGAATCCCTTTCCCGCCGCTCTCCTCGACGGCCTAGTCGCGTACCTGTCCCTTCTCCATCCGCCTCCAGGCGCTCCCCACGCCGCGGTGAAGCCGGAGAACATTGTCTTCGCAGGCGACTCAGCCGGCGGGAACCTCGCGACCGCGCTGCTGCAATTCCTCCTCCAAGCACAGCGCGCTAACGGCGGCCACCCACCGCCGATTTCCTTCCACGGCGCCCGCATCCCGCTCGCTCTCCCCGCCGGCGTCTCGCTCAATTCTCCATGGATGGATGTCACGCGCTGTCTGTCGAGCCTGGTGTCCAACGCCAAGTGGGACTACCTCCCTCCGCCCACGGCCCTCGAAGCCCTGCGCTACACGCCGGACGATATTTGGCCCACGAAGCCACCGCGCGTCGACGTCTTCTGCGACGGAGCCGCGATGACACACCCGCTTGTTTCGCCGCTTGCGGCGCTGGATTGGACAGGTGCGCCACCTGTGTACATTGTTAGTGGCGAGGAGATGCTCGCGGATGAGGCACAGGTGGTCGCGGCGCGAATGGCGCGGCAGGGCGTGGTGGTCGAGTGGGAGCAGTGGGAGGCGATGCCGCATTGCTTTGCGATGGTGTTTCAGGGGACGGAGATAAATCGGCGCGTGTTCGATACATGGTCGGACTTTTGCGTGCGTGTTACTACGGGGCAGGAGGTAAAGCCGCACGGAGTATGGGTGGAGGCTAAGACGTGGGAAAGGAAGGAAGTGGATGTTAAGGGCCTGACAGCTATGCCGGATGATGAGGTGTTGCGGCAGATGCGGGAAAAGAGGGACGAGAGGATCAGGGTCGGAGAGGAGTATTTGAAGAAGTTGGCTGAAGAGGGAGTAGGCAAGGTCCAGGCCGATCATGCGAAGAAGGGCCAAGCCAAGCATGAGGTGCATGCAAAGGAAGAGGAGGCGAAGGCCAATGGCAAGGCCGGAGAGACAGCGAAGTTATAACGGCGCTGGAGTTGTTAAGGGGTAACTATCATGGCACAATGGAAGCAAGCTGAGCCTGATAGCCACGCTTGCTTAGACGACTATGGACAGTGATACCCAATACAGCGGCGATGTTTTGTAGTTCAAATTCACAAGCGAGAAGATACTAGTTTCAGTGAATTTAGTTAGCAGAGCATATCGTACACACACCTCCATCTGCTTTGCTGAATCCACTAGCAGTAACAAACCCGCCAGTGTGCCTCCTGAGCGCCGCATTTCCAAACGAGCCGTGACAAGGTGACAAGATCACAGTAGTCACATGGCCCGCATCCTAATGATATCAATCCAGAGCCCCATTTTGCCCCATGCGCCTCAGCCACAACGAGATTGCCTAAGACTTGTGGCGCGAGCTACGGCGCGGCTCGCCGGTCTCGGTAGCGGCACGCTTCGGTTCCTTTTTCTTAGACGGAGTCTTTGCGCGGGAGCGCTTGGTGGAGGGAGGAGTTAACTCGGCATCGTCAGCTTCGGCGTCGACTTTGGCCTTCTTAGCAGGAGTCTTCGCCTCTTTGGCATCGGTGTCAGCGCCCGCGCTGACACTGGCGCCGTTGGTAGGCTCGATCTCGTCGTGAGCGCGCTTGTCGCCAACCTGAGCGCCGGCGGCCTCCGGTTCCTTAACTGCGAGGTCGCCACCCTCGCCGTTCTCCTGCTCCTTCGCCTCAGGTTTATTCGCTTCAGGTTCCTTCATCTCGCTGTCGCCAGCAGCTTCGCCAGCAGCTTCGCCATTGGCTGGCTTGGACTCGACCTTGGCCTCCTCAGCAGCTGCATCGCCATTGGCCGGCTTCTCGATGGGCTCGCCCTTGCCCTCCGGCTCAGTGACGTCGGTCTTGTCGGCGGTAATCGCATCCACGCCTTCCTTGACCGTGTTCGTAACGGCGGTTACGCCCTCCTTGACAGTATTGGTGGCATCGTTGCTGATTTCAGCCGCAACTACGAAAATCAGCGCGCGGCAGGGAAAATGTGGGGCGTGCTCCATTATGACGGAAGAACAAAGGGCCGCGACGTCATTGTAGGTAATGCGCAGGAGAAATGCGCGCACGCAACAACGACTGTAATGTAGGAGAACTTACCTTGCTGAACCTTCTCAGTGACTTCGTTGGCCATGGTAGCAGTAGTTAAAGGCTTCGTTGACGTTGCGGTTTGCTGAGGGGAGTTGTTGCGCGTGCGACAGCGAAACAAGCGGGCTTGCGGCGCGAGGTGATTGGTGATGGATCTAGTCAAGGCGCAAGCGACGCAATTAAGAAATGGAGATGGCTACTGAGTGCGATATGAAGGGGAAAAGAAGAGGATTGATGTTCTGTTCTTGGGGGGGGGGGTGGAAAATGCTGACAGTTAAACTGCGGAGGTAGTTGATGAAAGGGATGATGGGGAGAGAAAGGGAGGGAGTGAGTTGAGTAAGAGAGAGAGCGAGAGGTCGCTCGCGGCGGCGGGAGGGAAGCTTGGACGTTGCTTCATGGGCTGCCGGAGTTCTTCCATTCTGTGGGGAGGGGAGGGGAAGGGCGGGGGGGGAAAGAACGACCGAAGCCCTGCCTTTCTGCATGCGATTTTCGGGTGGTACAAGGGGAGGGGGGGGGCACTGGGGGGGTTGGTTGCGGGCAGGCTGGCACGGCTGGGGAGAGAGGAGGACAGAGGGGGGGGAGTGGAAGTGGAGTGGAAGAAGAGGGCAGGAACAATGAACTAGCAACAACAAGTACGGATCCGTAAGAGAGCCCAGCCTCAAGGTTAGTAGTGGAACGGGAAGGGTCGACCGTTCACTGGCTGACTCGTTCCTTCCCGCATCCCGGGTAAGGCCCAAGCCACCGAAAGCCACCGTCGCCACCATCGCCACACACGGACCTGCCACAACGTGCTGAGGTCAGCACGGCCGATCGATCATCGCGTAGCCCCCAGAAAAAGTGTGGGGAAATGAAAAAGGTCCATCACTTCTCATTTACCATGATGCAGGAAAACCACCACCGAACGGAAAGCCTACATCCGTATAGAAACGTATCCCAATTCTCACCATGCGATGTGCGAAAAGACCCAAACGGAGCGAGACTTGCCAGCAAAGAGCCAACACCATCAATAGCGTCGTCACACGGCCTTCCCTTCCCGCATAAACCTCTATCCTCTGCCTGTCACGAGAATTCGCTGTCTTACAGTACAGCGCTGGCGCCAGCGCCGTAAAGTCGGGCCCCATCTCAGAATGCCTCGGAAAAAAGCAACGATTTCCGTGTGATACGGGTAGTGGAATGTGTGAAGCAGAGAATCGATATCGGGTCGAAAGGTGTGCTGCATTCAGCCAACCACGAGCATTCTCCACTATGGATGGAATGTCATGTCGTTTCCATTGCAGATACGCACGCACCTTGGAGTCGAATGGGGCATGTCGGATGCAAGAAAACACAAACTCAAGAGGCGACGACTCGCTGCATCTATTGCTTAATGCATCGCAACCAGCTAACCTGGCCCGCTAGAACGCTCCCGCGAACCCGAAAGAACGAGAGATACTATGCTACGCGAAGAGAAGAGCATTATGCAAAACGTGCTAAAGTACACACACCTCAAACGTTCCATCCAAACGGCGACGGAAGAAATTACACGCCAGCATTCACATGAAGCTCGGGTATATTCGTGACATCCGCATCTCTTCGTTTCGTTCAAAATGGCTCCTATACTGCTTGGACCCAAATCTGCCAGACGACGTTAGTAACTCAGTTCAGACCAAAAGATGGAGAGGCAAAAACCCATACCTCCATCTTTCCCATCTCGCTTCTCTCCTTGCGCGCATCCGTCTTGGCCATTTGCATCGCGAGGTCGAGGTCCTCCTGGTCCGCCATGGTGATCATGTCACCCTCGTCCTTGACCTTGATCTTGAAGCTTGTTCGGATGCCGAATTTGGTGCGAATTTGGTCCACAAACTCTCCAAACCCGACACCGGCGGCAATCATGACGTATCGTGTGTCCTCGGCATGGACCTTGACCCGGATTTTGCGCACCTCAGGCCCAGATTTCCGCTTGGACACCCGCTTCGATGGCGCCTTGCTGACCATTTCAAAGTCCGCCTCGTCGTATGACGCCACGTATTCGTCCTCGTCCTCATCTCCCTCCTCCTCGGAGATGTACACCTCGCGTCCGGAACCTCCACGGGACCCCCGACCGTACATGTCATATACGTCGTCTGGGTACCCGTTGTCATCGCGCTGCGACCGCCGAGCCCGTCCTCCGCCGCTGACCCGCTCTGACATTGTCCGCTGCGGGCCGTCGCGCATCCTCCGTCCGCGGGTATCTTCGCTCTGTGCGCGGGGAGCCGAGTAGCGCGAGGAGCCGGATGCTGATGACGCAGGTGTGGCGAAGCCAGCAACCGACAGGTCGAGCGGCTTGGGCTTCGGTCCAGCACGCACTGATTCGGCGCGGGTAGGGATCTTGCTGCGGGACGAGGTGGGCGACATGGGCTTGTCGGTTTCGGGAGGGGGCGTCGGGGGGAAGACGGTGCGGGAGAGAGGCGGCTCGGATTGCTGCCGGTAGCGTGATTTGAGGTCAGGGCGGACAAGGTTACTGGCTGCGAAGGAAAGCTTCTCCTCTGGCCGGTCATCTTTGGCGGCTTCGGTCTTCTTTTGCATTTCGGCGCCTGTGAAGCCAGTAAATGCGTTATCACGGTCCGTTGCCGCGACGAGGCGCGCCTTGCCGAGGTAATTCTTTTGCTTGAGGTTCTTGACTTTGGCCTCGTTGGGGCGGTAGATGATGCCGACCGGGATGGAGAAAACTGTATAGCCCTGAGACATGTCAGATGAGTCGGTCGATTGTGCAGAGAACATACCTCTGCTTGCTCCTTGATCGCCTCGTTGATGACGTCGTGGTCCGGCACCACCTTCTCCTGCGCTGCATATCTCAGATCTTGCATGCCCTGCTCCACTTGGCGGAGATATATGTAGCACAGGCCACGGTTGAAGAGCACCTCGCACGAAAAGAGTTTGAACTTGAGGCCCAGCTGCTCGTAGTCGATGTTGTTGTTGCCCCGGAGGTAGAGGAGCGTGTCATTGAAGTTTGCCAGGGCCTCCTCAAAGTCGCCCAGGAGGAAATTTGACACGCCCTGCTGGAAGTAGGCTACGGCGAGGTAGTTGTCGAGCTTGATGGCGCGAATGTAGAAATCGACCTGAGTGCGCATCAGCGTAGCCCAGTGCACAAAGTAGCGCATTCCTTACCGCTTTTTCGTGCTCACCCAGCGTCGCGAATATAACGCCGCAGTTGAACAGAATCTTAGATGTGTCTGCGATTCGCTCGAAGGCTATGATGGCCTGGTCGAACTCGTTGTTGTCATAGTGGGCCAGGGCCTCGACCCACGTTTCGATTTCCTGCGGCAACCCCGCGTGTCAGCGCTCAACACTTCGGCCACAATCTCAATGCGACGTACCTGCTTAAGCGACATTGTTGCGGAACAACGCGAAGTTCACGAGAGCGCGTTCCCGGGTAGTCGACAACCTTTTCGACCCGTCCCTGCTGCGGGGTACCGTACGCACGTCCGATCGTCGACGGGGGGGGCGTTGAAGTAGACAGCAGGGCCGTGAACGTCTCGAATATACGATGGGCAGCTTGCTGACGGGTGAAGAGGCGGGACTCGGCCTGGAATCGACGGTATATACACGTTTGCTAACGGTAGCTCGGAATCGGAGCGGACCTGCGCTCTGGGAAACCAAGGACAGAAGGTGGAGTGAGTGGAGAAAGTGTGCTGCGATCGTGCAGTGGAGTGGGCAATTGGTGGGTTGGGCTGAATAGCCGCCGGAGGCTGACTCGGGCTCGCTTGCGGGCAAAAGCGTGAGAGGGAACGCGGAGGATAGCAAGGGACGTGATGGCAGTTGACGGAGGGGGGGCGGGGGAGGGTAAGATTAAGATAAACTGCAGCGGGAGCGTGGTACGTAAGATGGACGCCCTGGATGATGGTGGGGAGGATGCAGAGGAAGAGGGATGAAGCAAGACAGTAAGACGGGGGAAAGGGGAGTTTGAACAGATCAATTCCACGGTGCTGGGGCAGGAGTAGCAAATATTCTTCTGCGGGAGGGCATGGCACACCTGGCAAGACACATGGGGGGAGGGTGAGGAGGGGAGGCGATAGGATAGGGTAGGGAGGGCGAAGGAAAAGGAAGCGGTTATACAACCCAGGAGACTGGCAGGTGGCTCGAATACTAGAACTACTCCGTACAGTACGAAGTACCTCCGTACAAACCTATCCAACACATCTCATGCTTTTTTGCACAACTTTTTGTGATGGTATGCATTGTTTCGAAGGTTTAACTTGCAAGGTACTGGAGAGGACCAGGCGATGCCAGGCCCTCGCAATAATGCCCCCCTCCCTCCCAAAAGCCTTCAAGCATTGCCGGGCCTTTTGCTGCATCGACAGTGTCAGCCAGGAGCGCTTCAAGACGCCCAACCATTGGATGCTGGGGGAAGAGTGACCCCAGCAATGAGGAAACGGGCTGCAGCAAGTCAACGACATCACACCCGCCTCCCCCCCCCCCAGCTTAGCACCAGCCTTTTTCCTCAGATGTCTCCAGATACGGTAAGTCGAGCATGAGTAGATAGAGCTATAATCCTTCGCTTCTAGGGTTGCAAAAGAATTGTTGAAGCTGGAAGCTGTCGATTTCGATGAAGCCTCACTTCATCTTCAACTTCAGCAATAGGGAGAGGCGCAAAAAGGACGGCCAGTGTCGACGGGGCTGTGTCACTTTCGTTTCAGAATCGTTCACCTCGTCCAGTTATCCCCCCACTACACGTGATGGAGCGATGCATTGATCTCGAGCTTTTTTGCCAATCACCGCCCTTGAAACTCGCCGTCCTGTGGCGTCCCGAAATATCTCATTACCGAATTCGGTAGTCTTGCCTCTTCCGTCTCCGCAGTCGTTAGTTTGCTCGCAACTTCTCGGAAGCTGTGCGTCGTCGCCAGCCTGTCCAGAGGCCAAGATGGTCGTTGGTTGAAGGTCAGGGACAACAACGACAACAGTCTCGTGCTTCGCCTTGCGCGCCTGAAGAACGGTGTACCGGTACGATTATCGCAAGGGCCGAACACACACACTACCGGCTACGTAGCCAGACGAGTTACCTATCACTCACATCCTCCACCTTGCACGAAAAGAGTGTGTCTTTGCTTTGGTAGGACCAGGTTGCGGCTCAACTTGTCCAGTTATCACGCCGCCTCGTCGGGGTTGGACTGTGCCTGAGCGGATCGACCCGAAACTCCAAGATGCCGGATGCAACGCTTGATGAAGGGGAACGTAAGGTGGTGCTATGATGCACAGCAGCAACCGCTCTGCGTTCCTGATCTCGCCTAATTTCAACCTCGACCTGAGTCGACTGCAGAGTAGCATAATTCGAGCCGATTAGCTTCATCCATGCAATGATTTTCCGTTGGGTTGGTTGAAACAAGGCCGCGATAGGACTCGACGGCATGTTGGTAGGGGCTGGCATCTGGCGAGAGTTCAAGCCCATTATGGTCCTGTGGCGTGTATAACTACGCAGCAACGAGGGCATTTGCGACAGTGTTATTTCTTTGCTCACCCCACTCCTTTCGACTCAAAATAATAATCCGTCATCTTGTCACAGCAACCTCGCTCGGAATTCCTTCTTCGTCAGCGTTCGACACCATGACCCGGCACATGTCGCGGTTTCACGTGCGTCTGACTTCACGAAAGACAAGACAGCCAAGTGCTGTGGAGAATTGATTGCGAAGCTGTCCGGCTCGACTAGGGCAGTCAGGATCGTGGCGTGATAATCTCATAGCAATCAAATCCCTCGAGACATGAAGCGGCAACCGCAGTATGGATCGGGTCCCGAGTCACCCAGATCCACCCCTCGAGGTCCAAGATCCAGCGTGCGCCCTACCTACAACATTCCTCGGTCCACCTGCTCCTTTCGCTCCTCCCATACCGTCTTGCCTGTACAGGAGCAGACGGTCTTGTCGTTCTCCCACACACCCGCGCTTCGAGCGATGACGCCAACCAGGGTGTCTGGATCCTCCTGATCGAACTGCCCCCGTTGTTTTGACACCACGATGCTGCGCCCTACCAATTCCCATACCCGCACGGGCTTGTCCAAGAAGACTGAGCCTACGCCGTCCTTCCCAACCTCCAAAGTGCCCAGTATTCCTCGCGACGGCGTCCTAAGCCCCTTCGCCTCCTGTACTGCCTCCCAGACCTTGCCTGTAGATTCGGGACCCGCGGATATGTCACCGCTCTCTCGTATCGTTGCGAAGTATGTGCCAGGGCTAACGCCGCGGATGCCGACATCGAATATGGAAAGTGTGGGTGCAACTTGTACGATGCGCACTAACCCGCGGACAGGATCCTTCACCGATGTTGAGTGCGTCTCTAGGATGCAGACTGCGGCGCCTATCGTGCATAATGATTAGCAGCAAGCCTCCTACCCCACTACGCACGTTCGATAACTTACTGTTGGGAGCGCCACTGCCGCGCAGAATGGCATCGCGACCTGTGCTCTGGATCGCGGCGACGACTGCCGATGGCGCGGCTGTGCCTTCAACAGCGACGAGTTGGCTTTGCAGGTCGGCGTTTACGCTCTTGATGCCTGTACCGCGGTTAGCGACGGCGGCCTATTGGGATGCACTGCGGCACGAGGTGGGCGTCTACCGCTCAGCTTGAACAACGACGACGACACATCCTTGATGCAGTCCTCGCAGCTGAGGTGCACGGCAAAGGTCGTCTGCGCCCCGAATCTTCGTCAGTTTTCCAGCCTGCGGGAAGAAGTGCTTGCTGTCGCATGCAATCGCACATTGTTCACTGTGCGGGCGTAGGCGGGAATGCCCAATACGCACCTGGAAGGGTGGAATAGTCGACGGAGTCGGTGTCTCTACGTCCGAAAGAGCAACCATAGTGTTTGTGCGAGTATCTGACGGGCAACGATCTAACTGTTATGGCACTGGGTGCTTATGAACTTAACGGCTTTGAAATCCGATTTCAACTCCCGAGGCCAAGCAAACGTCATGCTAGGTCCCGCGGGGTGTTTCTGGACCCTTGTCCCTCGTTTGCTGGGGTAGTGGGCACGGCCGGGGTCTAGAACTAGGGTCGGCAAGGCTGAAAGCTTTCGCGGGCCAAAGGAACGCATGGACTACGTAATAAGGAATGTGGGAAGGGCGAGGCATCTACAACGTTCAAATGGGATACCTTTTATTGGAGACAATGGCTTGCTAGGTTACTTGCAACCACGCTGAAGTCAGTGTCGCCATGTGTTGAGTAGTCGACTTACTGTACAGGCTGAATAGAGGTGTCGAGGCTGGAAGATCAGGCGGCCGCTACCCACTTTGCCACTCTGGCAACCATAATCAAAGGTGAGCATGGCACTGGCCATGGAATGGAAGCAGCGTGCAGCTTACGACGTTCTAGTGTACCACAATAGATACCGTACACCGTCAACCCGTTTAAAAATGCATACAACGGTGGGGGTATCAATGCATCAAACCCCAACGCGACAAGTGCAGAGGAGAACCGAGACCATGTAACCATTTCCGAGTGCAGCCGTGATGAATATAGCTACCTAAACATCCGACTACGCAACAGCAGACTCCCATAACCAGAGATCTTGAAGATGTCATGCCTCGGCAGCACTACGACGAGCAGCACGCCTATCACTATTACTTGTCAGCTGAGACCTCCGTACTACGAGTAGGTTCATACCGAGCGAGTTTGCCAGGCGCTTCGGCCCCAGCCTCCTCAACGGGGACACGCTTGCGGCTAGCATTGGCCTTTGGTTTGGCAACATGCTCGGCCTCGTTACCACCGTCAGCGTCAACAATCGGGGCAGTCTTCTTGGGCCGGCCGCGCTTCTTGGGCTGAGTGACGACGACTTCGGGAGAGGCTTGAGCTTCGGCGTTTTCACCTTCGTCAGCCTCAGGAGTAGTAGTAGCCGGCTCCGGGGTAGTAGGAGCGGCAGGAGTAGTCTTCTTCGGCCGACCGCGGCCCCTCTTTGGAGCAGCGGGCTTGACATTCTCAGCGCCCTCGTCCGCTACATTGACGGCCTTCCTGGGCCGACCGCGACCCTTCTTGGGAGCTGGCTGCTGATCTGCCATCTCCACACCGGACTGGTCAACGGCCTTCGGCTTCGTGTCGGCCTCGTCAACTGCCTTCCGCTCGTCGGCATCAGAAGAGACAGTCTTCTTGGGCCTACCACGACCACGACCTTTCTTAGGAGCTGGCTGCTCGTCTTCCATCTCTACATTGGACTGGTCAACCGCCTTCAGTTCCCCGGTGTCAGAAGGGGCGGTTTCGATAACAGCGGCCTTCTTGGGGCGACCGCGACCCTTCTTGGCAGCTGGCTTGACGTCTTCCATGTCCTGGCCGTCATCGTAAGCCGCGTCAGACTTCTCATCATTGGCAATGGAGTCTTTCTTCGGACGACCGCCAATCTTCTTCGAAGGCGTGTCGACCTCCGAGTCCTCTTCATTGTCAACTTTGAGAGCTTCGTTCTTTTTGGGACGGCCACGCCCCCTTTTGGGCTTGGGCTCCTCGTCTTCGCCGCTGTTATCCTCCTGTAAAACACATAAGCGCAATCAGCGGTGAGCTAGCCGAGACTTACGCCTGAAGTCTTGCGCTTCTTAACGCGAAAACCCGACTTGCCAGGACGATTCAGCTCAGGATCCTAAAAACCAATGAGCTTTGAACTGCAGGTCACAAGGTCATTGCTGCCAGGCATGGCACTCACGCCATTCCAGTCCTCGTCATCGACGTGACCTTGGTCCAGAACTCTAGTGACTATGGCCTGATCTGCAGCAGAGAGCTCTTCAAAACCATCAATCGCGCCGGTGTCGCTCCCAATGAATTCCTTCCACTTGGCCAGGACAGCAGGTGTGACGCAGCCCCTTATCATGCTGATGAGAAACACGAGATTGCATATCAAGATTATCGACATACCAGTGACGCCAAATCAACATGGGGCGCTCGTTTTGCTCAATCAAAACACCCCAGCGCAAGGACCCCTTCGAGATTTTGAGCTTCCCGTTCTTGCACTCGTAGTTGGAGCAACCAGCACGCGAAGATGGCGCGTACTCAATGCGGTAGCCCTCCGGCATGATGAGCAATCTAGTAGGAGTAAGTTGATTAGCCAGGTTGATTGAGGGAATATGGGCGTCTTAGAGAAGCAAACGCATCGCAATGACTAAGTTTTGGGCGCGATTAGTGTACTAACCTTGCAGAATAGCTCTAGTCCTGTGGAGGGGGAGGGGGGGAAGAGGACGACAGTAGCTGCGGTGTGAAGTTGGTGATCGCCACAAGAACAGTGGAAGAATTAAGTGGGGCGGTTTGCGGGGGTGGTCGGCGGATTGATCGTGCAGATGCCGAGTGAAGGGTTGCGGTTCGACGCGTCAAATGTGTGCCTGTGAGGTCACTCCGCAGCCCGTTCCTGGCAGGCAATAATACCTGTACCGTACGAACGTTGCAGTAACGTTAGTCCTCCGAACGGTTTCTCCGAGGCCGAGAACAGCGGGAACTTTTCCTGTCTCAACTTTCCACTTCCATCAAACCCCACCACCATCGCGAACTCTGTACATATCATGTCCCACGCTTGTCGACGATGACCGTATGCGTATCCTTTCACCTCCGCTCTTTTCTCCCACGCTACGGTGCAGTTTCTTAGGTGTTTGGCCCTCAGCTCCGCCAATTCGCCGTTTTGCGCCCCGAGCCGTTTCCACCCCACACCCTCTGCGGCTATTCTGCTCGAGCTATGGTAGCTTTTCACCAAAATCGACCACATGTCCCGGCGACAAGCAGCTTCCACGGCTGGAGCTGCCTCCAGCTCCGTCCTCAATAGACCCCTCTCGTCCAGAGGCTTGGGCCGAGCTCCTAGAATCAACCCTTTTACCAGGCGCCGACGCGGATAACGGCCCGCATTCTCCCTGGAATGTCGCTAATATCCTGGTAAATGCCCGGAAGAACTGTGGCATTGATCTTTTGGTCCGCCTGGGAATTGAGGAAGCTAAATGGGATGTTGTAACAAGCGCTATCAGGGCGGTCGTTCAGAGGCGAGAAACGGACCTCACGCTCTCCGAAGCCATCCAGAACGGAGGATACAGGCTGAAGCACGGCCTGTCTCTCCTTGACATTGCCGCAAAGCGCATAGATCTCGAGACGAGAACCGGTGCGACGGCATATCATCTCCCGTCATTAATCGCATACGATGAGAATCCAAAATGGTTCTCACACAATTTGCAGGAAGCCGCTCTCGGTCACATATGGCGTAGCTTGGGTTCGATGATTCTTACCGCAACTGCGTCCGAAAAGACAAAATCAAAGGAAATAATGACACATGTTTTGAAGATACTCGCCTTCCTGCATCATGATGGCATGATCCCGGAGTCCGTCTACAAATTCGATCCGGCCAAAGACCCCCTGGGCCTGCGACAGCCCCCCATTCTTCACACTCTGGCTTCAAGAATCATGGCTGTGCTGGCAGATGCAAGCTTCAATGACCACGGCCCTGCCCCTAAGCACACCAAGTTCTCGCTCCTAGGGGCGCCAGTTTCTCAATACAGAGCTCCAGAGCTGCGGACTGAAGTTTGGCTTGAGCTTGTTCTTTGGTCGTGTCTCCATGGCGGATGGATTGAGGATGGCTCCTGGATTTTGTCAAAGATGACAGAATATACCGGTGATGATGAATGGTCAGTTGTCTGCTGGCAGCACATTGTCAAATCTTCGGGCCTGGACCAATCTGCCGCTTCTACTATCAGCTCGGTAAAGCTGAACTCACTCGCCCATGGAACCAGGCCTCTGCCTGGAGAAAAGTCGCCCGTCGAGCTCAGGATCAGCAGCGAACTAATCTCTGCATACGTCGACGGGCTCATCAGCACGATTGGAACTGGATCTGATACTTACGGGACCGCAGTGACTATGGCTATTGGAGACATAAAAAAATGGAAGTCTCTCCTGGATAAGGAGAACCTTGGTTTGGGATACGCCACATGGGATGCCATTGTCCTCCGCATCGTGGAGTCTGAGGAGCTGGCTTTGCAGGAGGATCCCAGCCTCCTGCTGGATTTGCTCACTCTGGCACAGCCTGTTGGATGGGAGCTTGAAGCCTTGAATTCTACGACCCCAAATGACACTTCTGTCCCTTCCTATGTGTACAAGCCATCGGCCGCCATGCTGGGTCTCCATCACCGTGTTATTCAGGCCTACGTCAACTCAGGGGCGGTCGAAGGTGCACTCGGCGCCTTTTATGCCCTTCAGCTCTACACGGATCTCAATAAGAGGCGATCAATCGAAAGATTCTTTCGCACCTTGAAGGAAATCCCTGAAGGAAGTCAGCTAGAGGCCGTGAGCTTCACGAGCAGCGCGCCAGCCGTCGAGCACCCTGGGTACGATCCTCAGATGCCCCCCCATCTTCTTGGTAGTTTCTTAGACCTCCTCGTTGCGAACAAAAAATGGGATATTTGCCACTGGCTTGTTGACTCCAAGGATCCTGATGGGCCCATCATTCCCACATCACTGTACAGCGAACGAGCACTGGGTC
Source organism: Trichodelitschia bisporula (assembly GCA_010356995.1). Taxonomy (NCBI): domain Eukaryota; kingdom Fungi; phylum Ascomycota; class Dothideomycetes; order Phaeotrichales; family Phaeotrichaceae; genus Trichodelitschia; species Trichodelitschia bisporula. Next base: position 262,369 of record ML996700.1, read on the forward strand.
CAGCGCTCATTCGGTTTGGATCTGCAACGCGAAGAAAAGAGCTTGTTGGCCACGTTCTGCAGCAACTGCAAATTGGGGAGGATATATCGACACTCCCTTCGCCCGTCCTTGAAGCTCTTCTGGAGAGCCAAATTCGGGCCCACCGCTGGGGTTCTGTCGAAAATATCCTTAGCTCCATGGCCAGTGCGCAGCTGCGCTGGTGTACTCGGTCTGCGATTGTGCTTGTGCGAGAGATTTTGCGCCTTCAGAAGGGCGTCATTTCAAAGCAGGCCCCTGAGAACAAGAAACCGCTGGCAGATGCCATATCCATCTTTCGACGCCTTCTCTGCATGTCATATGGCCAACCGGCATCCGAACGCTCACCGGATCCTACGCTTGAGGACCCTTTCACCGTGCTGCATACTGTCATCGGCATATTGTCAAGCATCGACTCAGACTGGGCCGCCTTTTGCGCCGACCTTAGGTTCAGACGTGGAAACCGACCTCTCACTATCCCGACACCGTACTTTGACACTATTCTCGACGGCGTCATCGATGCGTTCGGCCTAGATGCCGGGCGCCGCTTGTGGGATACGTGGTGTCTGGACCCTGCCGACGAGGCCGAGATCGCCAGGACCCGCGGGGAACGCATCAGCCGCGCGGAAGGCTATTTCAGCGGCATGAATCGCGTGATATTGGACGACCTGCCGGACGAGGGGCTCCAGTTCTACGGGCGCATCAAGCCATCTCTGAACACGTTTCGAACCATCATGAGCGGCGACGATGATACGGCCGCGGCATCAAGGGACCTGCCCCGCGAGCAGCTAGTGCAGTGGGTGGCGTCCAAGTTCCGCACCGCTAACATTTCTGAGAGCGAGGTACGCAAGGAGCTCGAGCGACTGACAAGACGGCGCATCGCCGCCGAGCAGGACTAGGTTGCTTACCTGGGGTTGCACGAACGGACGGAAGGCCGATGCGGAGGGCGGAAGCGCGCTATGATCTGGTTTGTGCGGCCAGCCAATGGGAGCACGACAGCGAGCTCTGCAGCGCGGCAACGATGGTCTTCGGTGCTGGTGAGATTGCGCATGGTGTTGACTCCAATGGGGGGTATGCGCCAGGGGGTGTTGCAGTGGAATCATGGCCTTTGCTTGCAGCGTGCAAGCTATTGAAGTGCGGGGCGACATTCTTTCGGAGAGCTGAAGAAGATGGGTTATCTGGCTCATGTTATTATCTTACGTCCCCAGAGTGCCCTTTTCCTGTTTAACTGGGCGGAGAATAGCAGTAGAGGTCGGTTCAGGCGTCACAAGGTGGGGAGTTTGGTTAGGAGGTTTGCATGGGGTGGTAGGCAAATGACAAGTAGTGCCGCGTGGATGGACATACGGTGTATGCGTTGTCGACGCAGTCTCCGGGTAGTTCAGTTCATGATGCGGCACACTTGCCGCGACGAATTGAATATCACTTTAGCTGCTGGTCTGGGCAGTACATTTCCCATTTTGTGATGAGTGGGGAGCATTATTTATCTTAGGAGGCAAACAATCGCATTACCTACATGATTCGACATGCTTCGCTCCAGCCCGCACTTGCTAATACGATGGCTTTTGCGCTGTCAATATCAAGCAGCGAGTCCGCATCTCCTCCACATTGAAGCAGTCGAGTGCGAAAAATAGCCGAGAAGAACGTCTTACCCCAACCAAACGATATGCACGCAAGAACGTAAGAGACACACCATGGTCCAATGCCCAAGTTTCACGTCAGGGCACGCCGCATGGATATTGTACCCGCACGTGCCGCAAGCATCTCGTAGGGCGCTTCCCGGGCGACCTCCCAGTGGATGCGGAGGTTGCAAGAAAAAAGAGACGACGTCGACTTTTGCCCTGGGTTCCCGCTGCAAAGCTTGCGCCGCGCGACGCTAGGGCTAAGGAAGGAGGGAGGGGAGGGGAGAGAGAGGGGGAGGGGGGGGTTGGTTTGGATGGTGCGGCAGAAGAAAGCGGGTGAGGTACCGTACCGTACAGTACATGCAGCACTCGCGTGAGCTCTGAATAGTCGAAAGAGAAGAAACAGGACAACAGAAGGGTGTCGTAGCAGATGATGGCTTGGCGAGTTGATGGCGATGATTGTCCGAGAAGGGCCAATTCTGTTCAAAGAGAGTGACGGAGAGGGAGTGATGGAAAGAGGTGGAGGGAAGGCGGAGGAGGTACCCGTACGTAGCGGAACCCCTCTTTTTTTACGTCGTCGCGCTGCTGCGCCGTTTGGCATCATCATTGGCTGTGCGATGCTGGTTCACGCCTTCCCGCGGGTGGGCCTGGGATGCCAGGGGAGGTTACGGACGAATTAGGAGCTGCCGCACACCGCAACTTTCAAGGCGAAACGGGCCATGAGAGGAAAATACTACGTACGCTGGTGGAGGTACCTTTGAAGAAGAGGAATACCCGTACGGTACGAGTAGATGGGGAGGTGCTCCACACCCAGCTTGTGCCTCAGTTCATTACTACGACGTAGAGACTACGTAGAGAAAAGCGAATAAGCTTAACATGATGACATAGAGCGCGAACGATAGTCTGTTCCTGCGCAGCCGATAGCTTCGATACTTGTTGCTCCCGTGTCTTCCCGCCCCGCGCTGAGCAATCGCGGCCGTTGGTGCCGTACCTTACCTTTTGTTTCTGCAACTCGCAGTTATGTCGTATGACTGTTGGATTGGACCGGCAAAGGGAGGAGGGAGATGGGGTAATCCTAGCAAGGATGGCGGCTCAGGAATCAAGAACTTCGTCAAATGAGGGGCATGCTGACACTATTCCTACCAACCAGGGCGAAAACTCGGGCAGGGAGGGGAGGGGATAGCTTGGTGGATCTTTCTTCTTTTCCGTTTTTGTAATGTTGAGGAGAGAACTGAAGGTGGAGCGAGCAGTGAGCTCGACAGAGAACAGGAGTACAGATGCACTATGCAGTTACATATGAGCATATGCGTAATACCGTACTGTAGATGTTTGCAGCATCCGAGGATACATCAAGTCAAACCACTTCTCTCCACTGCACTGAAGAGGATGACCTGTGTTTGTGTGCGTGAGTGCTGCTTGCGCCGATGTGTCGCCTTGCCGAACCCACACACTGCGCATGTGCAACGAATGACTCCACTGCGACGGGGCAATTGAGCCTCTCACGCCTTCTCTCCCACCCCCAGGCAGCCGTGCTCCCCATTCCCGGCAGTTGGGCAGTCATAAAGCGGGGTCTGGTAGGAGAAGATCGGATTAAATGGCTCCGTCAAGCTGCAGAAGCTACGGTACTACGGAGGTACGTATGGTGGTCTAGTGAGAGGTGGTGGTTTGGGAGGCTGAGATCGACAGACTAGGTTAGCTGTCGTGTGGGATAGATACGGGTACTCCGTATGGGTGCGGGGTTCGAAGCGGGAGGGTGAGAGAGAGAAGAAGAGAGGAGAGAGCGAGAAGTGGAAAAGGCTCAAAGCTCAAGATTATGACATATTCGTGACCTCATGCTTCTCCTTTCAGAGAGATATCGTCACGAATTAATGCATTTGTCGAGAGAGAAAGATAGTCAAAGTAGCGTCATACATCCGTACTGTGCGATTATTATAATTCTCGCCAGCCAACAGTCGTCTCTCGCCTTCTGCCTTGATGCCTGGCCCACCCGTCTTCAACTGGGCTGGACTAGTGTTGGCGCTAAGGACGAGACGGGGCTGGCCCGGGGCTTCCCAGAGTATGACACCCCTGCACCTTAAGCCTGCCCCTCCACCGGCGAGTCGCACCTACCCGAAAAATAATGTTCCTCGCTCAAATACTTCGCCTCCGCCTGGGTCCCCTTCGGTCTCTTCTTCTCTTCTTTCTCCCTGTTGCCCCACTTCCATCCCATTCAACCCCCCCAACACGAATCTCATTCACCAAAGCATATCCATTACATACCCATTCACATCTATATCCTCGTCGAGAAACATGCCGCAGGCTATCGCTGAGCTGTAAAGCCCCACTGGGGAGTACGCCGTCCGGTGTGCTCCCCAGTCCGTCTAGCCCATCGAGAATTTCAAGACTCTACGAAGATATAACCAGACCTTGTTCGATTTTCGAGCTTCCAATCCAAAGCTTGTCTGTCGTCTACAAGACTTGAAATATCCTCGCTCAGCTCCAGCCGCAATTGCATCGCAGCACTCTACTGCGCCTGTTTCCGCCGTTCGCATTGCTCCCCCCCCCGAACGCCGACGAGCTGACTCGGCCCGATATCTTCTTTGACGGTCGCGGTCCCAGAACACAAAACACCGAGCATCCCCTCGTCCGAGGGACGATTGAGCTGATTTATCCTTTCCCCGCCCCTCGACCCCTCCTCGCTCACCCCTGGCAACCCCATCTGCAACCTCCCAACCCATACCCGACCTCTCTCACATCTCCCACACCCTCCGCACTTCACCATTGGCACCACACATTCATACTCAACGTACATTCACTTGCAGATGGCCAGGCGAGGTCCCTCTACCTCTTCGGAGGCGGCATATCCTCCGGTTACCAATGACGATGTTGGTCACAGTTCGGACCTGGGTGGCCGGTATCGCAACACGCATCATACTACGCCTTCCCCTCCTTCATTGAAGCGGCGTCGTACGGCGACGCACAGTACGAGCGACGAAGGCGCCCTGGAAGATGACGACAGCAATGGTGATGACGAAGACAGCGGCGATGAAACGGACGACCTGGTTAACGACGACGAAGATCCAGAAGATTTTGCCCCGTCTGGCGGAGCCCACATGGGTGCCGCAGCGAACCCGATCCCTGAGAAGCGCAAAGCTTTAGGGCCTGCCTTCAAGGACGATGTCCACCGGCAGGCGGGGCCAAAGTTCATCAGCACTCACCTTTCTGTGCCCAAGAAACGCACCATGAGCGAGGTCAGCGTTCGCTCAGTTCTGAGCAACGCCGACTACGAGGGTCAATACCCTCGAAAGAAGATCGACCGCAGACTCAGCAATCGCCATAGTGGCCTAATGGCGTACAATCACTTGCCTTCCAATTCCTTCGACAACGACAACGAACAGGCTATGGTGAGCTCCGGTGACGAAGTATACAACAACTTAGACAAGGCCGACGAGTCCGATGAGGATGAAAGCGATGTTGAACAGCTGGAGGAACAGTTCATCATTGAAGAGGTTCAGGACGAGATTGCCCGTTTGCCAGCTCTTGCGTTCATGGACGACGCCAATTTTGGCCTGTTTGACAATGACCTCGACCTTTTCAACCCTGCTCCCGAGGATGTCTTTGGTCGAGGCGATGACGGGTCCGAATCCGAGGTCGAGACCACCCCACGTCCGAAGCGGGTCGCCGTGAAATCAGCAGATGTTTTGACCCGCCGCGTGCGTTTCTTCGACGAAGGTCCTGAGATCCAGTGGGGCTCGGGATCAGAGTCCTCTGACACAGCGTCAAACGTGTTCCCAGATCTTTGTGACGAGCCGGGTTTCGCTCATCACCTTGACACTGACATTGATACCGACATCAAATTCCTCGAGTCAAGTGACGGGGAGGGGTCCTATTGGGATTTCGGTGGTGAAGAGGACGCATGGCTGAGAGTTCACACCGAATCCGAGTCCAACGGCTCAAATGATGAAGCCGCCAGCCTGAGCGGTTATGACAGTATGGTGGCCGTTGTGAAGCGTAGTGTTTGTTGCTAATGCCGTGACAGCTGATGGTGAAACCACCGATGAAGATCTCCCTCCTCGTATCACAGTCCACAAACCGGAGACTGTGCTTCACCGTCCGCCCCCGTCAGCTAGCAAAAGCACACCCACTACTCCACGGCCATTCCCCCGCAACAAAGGCAGCCGCAAGGGCCCCGTACTGGGCTCCTTTGTAGTTGATCACCGGAAGGCTGTGGCCTTCATTGACCCGATGACCAAGCAGTTGAAGATCAAGCGTCCTGTCCTGCCGCGAATCGTTCCTACCGCCTCTCAGCGCCCGAGTACTGCCGACAGCACCGCTACAAACAGTCCCCATATCCTGCCGCAGATGCCATATGATGGCGACGGTAGCGCTTTCATGTCTCTAAAGGGTCGTCGATACGATATCATGATGAGCGGCCTTCTGGACGGCCCTCTCTTGGTTGGCCCTCCAGAGGCCTTCTTCCCTTTCACTTCGGTCCAACCTGATGGCAAGATAGAGACCGACGACGACGCCCTCTTCTCCAGCGAAGACGAAATGGACGACATGGATGTGGACATCACCCACTGGCTCGACTGCGGCAGCGACGAAGATGATAACGAGGCCGAGGATACAGAGCATCACCATGATGATGATGACGACCTCACCTCGGGGACGGCAACAGATGTTCCAGATAGCACTCCCGTACGGCGCCCCAAGAGCAATAGCATCACAAACATGATGGAGCATTTCGACCGTGGTATCGTCAACTCATTTCGGAACAACCAGGATCGCTACCGCGCTGTATCCAAGTTTCCACACGATATCTCGAGTGTGGTTGCTCCGGTCCGTAGCGGCAAGACGGCTGAGGAGCTCATGACACCACCCCGGAAGAGGAAGAACAGCGGTGCCGGTGGCTCGACTCTGCGCCAGGGCTTGCGGCAGCGGGCCATCGCCGGCAGCCTTCATTAACCCCCTTCTCCTTCAACGACATCCTCTTGACTTTCGAACCGAACTCCTCGCGCATCATCGAGGTGTCAAGTTTTTCCCTTTCCTTCAGATTTTGTCTTATACGCTAATGACTAATGATGTAACGGCCAACCATCGATTGTAGGCGGACGGCTTTTCGTGTAAGAGACTTGCGGGCTTTTTCGTGGTTATGTCGCCGCCTTCGCCTCTGGCTACTGATGTCGGCTGGGCAGGCTGGGATCGGTGTTTCTGGGGTTAACGGGAGGAATGGTTAGCTCTCTCGGGAATCTAGGGTCGGTGGTCCGGTTCGCAACGACAGAGAACGAGCCAATAAAAGACTCTTAAGGGAAAACTGAATACCCCCCTTTTTTTTTGCTGTTCATGTACATCATTGTCCTTACACGGGTTTCATGGTTCGAACATGGGAGTGAGGGGGTGTGCATTGCTGACGGCAGGCGCTTAAAAGCCGGTTTCGCGTCTTTTTTTGACTCAGCGTGTACCATGTGTTTACGTGCTATGTAAACGTTTTCTTTTGGACTGGACTCTCACTTTGATTCTTCTGTTAGTTCGATGAGTGTGTGTCAGCTATGGCCGGCATGTCTGTATTGCTAGTTTGGCGCGGTTGGTGCGCCTTTGCAGGTATAAAAAGTGTTACGCTGGTCAAAAATTGGGCTTGATCTTGTCTTGGGTCACTGCAACTGAAGGTGAATACATAAGTGACATGCTCCATGAATGGGACTGAAAGGTGTCAAGGTTTGGATATCGATTAAGAAGGCAGGGCCAACAAACAGTGCGTGCATCCAAAACAATCTAGCCCTCCTCTCGGTCCATATCGTCTCTTCCACGCTTTCCACCCCCACCTCCACGTCCACCACCCCTTCCTCCCGCACTCCCTCTTGGGTTGTGTGTTCCTCTCCCAATGCCTCCCTTCTTACTGCCCTTCTCAACAGCATCACGCAGCTCCCGCTTCGCCACTGTCTGTGCTTCGTTGACTCGATCCAGCAGCACCATAACTTCGTCCTTCACAATCCCCGGCATCTCATCCAGCTTCCGGCTGAGGGCCTGCTCGATACGCAACCACAGTTCCGCATCGTACTGCGTGACAAAGCTGATAGCGCGACCACTCTTCCCTGCCCTCGCTGTGCGCCCCACGCGGTGGACGTACGTCTTGCTGTCGTCCGGCAGATCGAAATTGAGCACGGCGTCGACGGAGGGGATGTCTAGGCCGCGGGCAGCTACGTCGGTAGCAACGAGAACGCAACGGGAGCGGGCGCGGAACTTGGAGAGAGCGCCTAGGCGCGCTGATTGCGAGAGTTGGCCGTGAATTGGGATGGCGCTGATGCCTAGGGCGCGGAGGAGATAGGATAGGCGCTGGACTTCGCTGACGGTACGCGCGAAGACGATGGCTGGCTGGCCAGCGAGCATGTCCGAAAGCAGATAGACGAGGTACAGGTCCTTGTCTTTGTGTGGGATAAGCAAGAAGTGCTGTAACAGGGTGGAGACGGTCTGGTGACTGGAGGAGGAGACTGAGACGCGCACGGGGTTCTGCAGCGAGGCGCGCTGGAGGCTTTCCACCTTAGTGGACATGGTAGCGGAGAAGAGGTATGTGTGGCGGCCATCGCGCGGGAGGGCCTTAAGGATCTTGTCCAGCACGGGACCAAAGTCCATGTCGAGCAGGCGGTCGGCCTCGTCCATGACCAGGTACTTGAGCGAGCGAAGGCTGAAGCCCTTGGTTGACTCAAGGTGATCAAGTAGTCGACCGGGGGTTGCCACAACGATGTGCGGCTTCTTAGAGAGCGCAATGCTCTGCGCGACCATGTCCATACCACCGACGATCGTGGCGCAGCGCACGCCGATGATGGAGCCTAGCGCTTCGAATTGCTGGCTGATCTGATATGCAAGTTCGCGTGTCGGAGCGAGCACGAGACCGAAGAGAGCCTGGGGTTTGTCCATGAGTGCTGGACGTGTCAGAGACAATAGTTTGAAGCAAGTGGAATAGTAGTTACCTTGCAGGATGGGCAGCGCAAATGCGGCTGTCTTGCCGGAGCCAGTCTCAGCGAGGCCGATGACATCGCGCCCAGTAAGGGCGATTGGGATGGACTGCTCTTGAATAGGCGTGGGCGCTTTATATCCAAGCTTCTCACAAGCTTCACAAAGACTGTCTATCACGCCCAAGTCGGCGAAGGACTTCTGAGCTGCAACAGAATCGGCGCGAGGAACATCTGGTTCAGCGGCGGGTGAATCGGATTCGGGAGCAGGAGAGGCCGCCTTCTTAGCTAACTTCTTCTTCGTGACATCGATAAATTTCTCAGAGTCCAACTTTCTCTTCTTAAGCGGAGACATGGTGGTGTGGAGTGAAGAATATACCAGTTCAAGCACAAAGCGTGAATAAGAGTTGCGATACCCAAAAATTTGGAGTTGCCCCGAAATCTTGGCTTGCGGAGAACGGTCGCTACCTCCGATTGGTGGGTTTCAAAAAATCTCAAGACTTCACTTTTCCCCTCAAGGGTCTTCCATCCACAGCAACTTACTTCCCAAACCACGGATCGAACGTCGCGAAGTCATTCAGCATGGCACGTCGCAGAGTTAAGAAGCGCACACATGTCGGTGCCAAAAATGGCCCACACCCGAATCCCACTGGCAGGCCCATGGACCGTACGCCCAAGAGCATGGTTATCCGTATTGGTGCTGGAGAGGTTGGGCCGAGCGTGAGCCAGCTTGCGAAGGATGTGCGACAGGTCATGGAGCCAGGAACTGCGAGTAGGCTGAAGGTGCGTGCGATAGTGGACGGCACCGAATGGTGATTGATCTTGAACAGGAGCGCAAATCCAACAAGCTGCGAGATTACACCACCATGACGGGACCGCTGGGAGTGACGCACTTGCTTCTATTCTCGCGGTCCGATACCGGGAACACGAACATGCGTCTGGCCATCACGCCGAGGGGCCCGACATTGAACTTCCGCGTGGAAAACTACTCCCTTGTTAAGGACATATTGAAGGCGCAGAATCATCCCAAGACCTCAAAGCAATTGTTTCTCAATGCTCCTCTTGTAAGTCTTTACTGTCGTGCTTGACATACATCCAGCTAACCAGCGAAGCTTGTGATGAACAACTTTACAACGTCCGGCTCGACTGCGGAGTCCTCGACAGCCCCGGCAGTTCCGAAGCAGCTGGAGTCTCTCGTGACAACCGTGTTTCAGTCCCTCTTCCCTCCTCTCAATCCACAATCCACACCCCTCACTTCCATCAAGCGCGTTCTTCTCCTAAACCGCGAACCGCCCAGCAATGCGGACAACAGCACCTACACTATCACACTCAGGCACTACGCCATCAGCAGCAAGGTTGCCGGACTCCGTAAGCCGATTCGCCGTATCAATGCTGCTGAAAAGGTAACCACCAAGGAGCGCAAGGGCAAGGGCGTACCGAACCTGGGAAAGCTCGAGGATGTGGCCGATTACCTCCTCAACGAAGATCCGGGAGCCTACACATCTGGCAGCGACAGCGAACCCGAGACGGACGCTGAAGTTGAGGTCCTGGCTTCGACAACAAAGAAGATTGTGGGGCGATCCAAGAAGGAGAAACGTGGAGATGGAGAGGGCTCCAGCAAGCCAGGAGTCGAGAAGCGGGCCGTGAAATTGACGGAGCTAGGTCCGAGAATGCGACTAAGGCTGATAAAGGTCGAGGAGGGTCTTTGTAGCGGGAAGATTATGTGGCACGAATACATCTCCAAGAGCAAGCAGGAGGAGAAGCAAATGGACGCTACTTGGGACAAGAGACGGAAAGAAAAGGAGGAGAGGACACGGATCCAGCGGGAAAACGTTGAGAGAAAACGGAAGGAGAAGGCATCGAAGAAGACTACTAAGGCCGATGATGCGGATGAGTATGACGAGATTGATGAGGCGGACTGGGATAGCGATGAGCTGGAGTATGTCGGTGCCGAGGACGCTGAGGATGAGGAAATGGAGGATGCCGAAGACGCCAAGTAAATGGGCAATGAAGATAGGTTGGCTAACCGTTGGCGTTGCTGCTGTAATACACTTTGATACCCCAGTATCCATTACTGCTCTCGCTCTTGCTGTGAAGGAGTGTACTCCATATGATATTTAAAAACTGGGGTTTCACAATGCCGGAGCCTGTCCAGATCTGATATCGGATGTCCTCCGATCCGGAAGGAGTCAAACCAGCCGATGGGAAATCCCACACGTATTTATACCTGGTCATATTCCATGTCAGGCAAACACTCAAGCCTGGATGTAGTTGAAGGATGAGCTCACTTCAGGGGCGATCAATTGATTAAACTCGTTATATCGATGCAGCAACTTCTGAGAATGTGATCCAGTGCTACAGACATATCGCTTGTAGCTCTCCCCGTCTTCTCATACTGGGGGGAGTCCATACTTGATATCGGAGATATCTGATCATATTATTCCGGAGTCCGGGGAGGCGTGAATGGGCCACACTGTGGACAGAAGTTGCCAGCCTAATCGTGGTTTGCGTCGAGAAAGACACCTGACATAGGGCATATGTCGCCGTTGTTAACAGCCTCCTCGCATTTTTCGACTCTTACTCATATCCCCGGCACTGATGTGGACTTGCTTGCGGCGAAACACGCGCTTGATCCCCCAGCACATCTTGGGAGTTTTGGCATGATGGCATACTCCATTGAGACCTCCATGGGCCTGCGTGTGTTCCATGCGGGCTTTGTGCGATTCATTGTTCGGTGAGTGTTGCTGGTGATATCTCAACTAGCGATACAGCGTAGTCGCCAACAAAGGCGGAATAATGCGACTGTTGAATGACGTGAATATTATCGACAACACCACACATCACATACCGCGTGCGAAACGGCAATCGGGAGCTCTCTGGCCTCGGAGCGCACAGGGATGAGAGAGACTTTCGAAAACGGGTCTATAGCAAGTGAGAAGAGAGAAGGGCGGAGGGTCAATCAAGGTTAATTGAAGGCCCAGTATGCCATTGTCATGACAATTGTGATCGCATCTATTCCCCGTAGATCATGTGGAACGGACACCTAGTCCGAGGGCGAGGCAAGATGAAGTGCCGTCCAACTATCAAAAACTCTGGAATAAGCGGCCATAACCTCACCCGAGAGGGAAACTATGCCGCAGCATCCCCGAGAATCCATCATGAAACACCGACACCGGGCTCCAGCTTGAACTCCGTTGTCGCGAAGCCCCATCCACTCCCCATCGGCTCCTTTGACGCAACACGCTCGATCAATTTGCCTTTCATCTCCTTCGCCCGCTCGGTACACAGCTCATACACGGTGCACAAGTTGAAGAGGAGCGCCTGGAAAGCCGGTATCTCCGGATCGTCAATCAACCCTTCAAGGATGCCCCGAGCTTCAGTCAACTGGCCTGTATACAGCAGACACACAGCCAGGTTTTGCGCGACCAAGCCGTCGTGCGGAAAGTCCGCGTGAAGGGCGCGCCAGGCAGATATGGCGACAGGAAAGGCTCCGGCAGCCGTGTGGCTCAGAGCCCAGAGTATGCGGGTTGTAATATCGCCGCTGAACTCGTCTTGGTCTTCTCTTGTGCTTTCCCCATCGTCGGACGAAGGGGCCGCTGTCGAAGCTCTCCCTTCGGATTTCCCAGCGACCCGCTCCGCGCACGCCCGCGCAGCCGCCAAATCACCGACACGAAACCAAACCAGCGCCTCCATGACGGCGGCCTGGCGTGTGTTATCCTCCGGACCAGCGGTCTGCAACGTACGTAGATGCCGGCCGGCACTCTCGAGGTCGCCCATCTCAACCAGAGCGCTGGCGACCCGAATGCCCAAGTCGTGGAGACGGGACAGCCACAGCGCTTCCTCTTCAGGATGCGCTTCCTGACGCGCGCGGGTTATTTCCTGCCGTGCGTCTTGTGCCAGCACGTAGTAAGCCATGATGCCACGGCGCCATTCACCGAAGCCAAGGGCCTGGAGGCGGACGGCGAGGACGCGGAGAGGCCAAGGGACGATATGAGCACCGGTTATGGGATGGGTGTAGAAGGCGCTAGTCAGGTCACCTAGAACTTTGGCTTCAGTGGCGGCTAGAGAAGTCTGGTTGACCAGTGTTAAGCATGCGAGTCGCGTGTAGTACAATGCAAAAATGGTGTCTGGCGCGGCGGAGACGGGAAGGCTGGTCAGCTGGCGGACGGCAGTGCTAGCAGCCGCATGGAAATGTCCGCCTGCTAGTAAAGTAGCCAGGGGGGTGTTGGGAGTGGGGGCATGTGGGGAGCGGAGGAAGGCGGCGGGGAGAGTAGGGGTAGGGAGCGGATGGAAGTTCTCCGGTCGCAGCAGAAATGAGAGATCCTTTGTTGTTGATATTGGATCAATGGTAGACGATGCCGTCGAGAGAGCCGGGGAGAATGGACGTGGGGTGCTGGAACGAACAGAGGTGGGCGGTGATGTTGGTCTACTGGATATCATAGAGTCGGATAGTGGGCTGGAACAGTGAGCTTCAAGCCAAAGACTCTTCATGAGGAAACCCACTCTTCCTGCTCTTCCAAAGGGCCCTTGGTTGATGGTTTGAGCAATGCGACTGGACATTGGTCAATACGCGAGTTGAAGTATCAATACGGGGGGTGGGGGTGAATAACACACCTCGTCGCCGCTCATCACCGCTATGTGTCCTGCCATGACCTCTCGCAGCAGACAAGCGATGAGCCCGTACATTGTCCATAACTTCAGTGTCGTAGATTCTCCAAGTAGAGTGATGTTTATGCTCAGGACATGGGGATGCGCATAACGTAACCAGACTATCAAGGCGATCTAGATTCTAGTCGACGAGATGCAGCACTAGCCCCGCGGACATTGACGAATAAGATACAAAAGCTAAGGCGATCGGTATAAAACGAAACGAGTTAAGCTGATACGAGATCACGCAGGAAGCTGCCGTTGAGGAGAACAGAAAGCCAGAAGGAGAAACTAGGTAAAAAGATTGAAGTGGAGGCAAACAAACAGGTACGGCAACGGATTATGGAGTTTGGTGATGGCTTGACGTCTGGTGGTTGTGGCTGAGGCGTTGAGCCACACGAGACCGTTTCTCGGCCTTGCTGCCTGAGGTTGTGGGATTGTGGAGAAAGGATAGGCACGCAGGCATCCAGGCACCAAAAAGGAAAGACGATACGGTACATGGAGAAAAGCGGAGTCGTCGGTCTCGTCCGATATCGGAATTAAATTTGCGGAGGTGACAGGGAAGGGTGACTGGTACAGACCAATCGCTGATCGTCCCATTCGCCACCTACCCCTCGTCCCCTGCCCACTCGCCCACTCCCCCCAGGCGCGCCTTCCCCAATTTCTAGTAAAAAATCTCTCTTTGTCGAAAGAAAAAGAGGCACACGAGAGTCATCAAACTCACCTCAACCCTCATTCTTCCCGCTCGCCCACCCTTGGCCCGGGTATACGAAGACAAGAAGCACCCCCCCTCTTCTCGTCCCAGTCACCTTTCATCCTGACTCACCCACACCCCCCCACCTCCATCCCCCCCCCTCCCCACCATTTCTATCAATTCGCTCTGCTGCAATTCCCCCCCCGCAGCGTCAACTTCCTTTTCCCTCTATTCCTCCTTCCCCCACCCCTCACGCGGGTAGAATACCAGACGACCTCGGTCTCGTGCCCTCCCGTGTCCACCACTCACAATGCTCGCACAACGGTGTCGGAGCACCATTCGGTGCTTGAGCAAGGCTCGCAACTTCTCGTCAACTCCCTCCGTTGCTGCTGTCTCCCCGTATATACGTGCTGCCCAACCTGCGGTGGCCCCCAAGAACGCAACCGATGCGCCCAAACGGACACAGAGCACAGCGGCGTCGACTCCCGCCCCGGCAACACAAGAACGGCCTATTCCCAGCCCAGCATTCAATCGCGACGACCCGAAATGGGATCCTCAGCCATTGAGGCCGTACCGTGCCCAGGAGATGGACCACTCGTTTGTTGGCATGACTGGCGGACAGATTTTCCACGAGATGATGAGGCGTCATAAGGTTGACACTGTCTGTGCGTTTAACCTCATGTCTTGCTTTTGAATTGCGGACTCGAATCACTAATTCTTCCTCAGTCGGATACCCCGGTGGTGCCATTCTTCCCGTCTTCGACGCTATCTACGGCTCCGAGGACATTAACTTCATCCTGCCGCGGCATGAACAAGGTGCCGGCCATATGGCTGAGGGTTACGCCCGCGCCTCTGGCAAGCCGGGTGTTGTCCTCGTGACGTCGGGACCGGGAGCTACAAATGTGGTGACACCGATGCAGGACGCTCTCATGGACGGTACGCCCATGGTTGTCTTTTGCGGACAGGTCGTTACGAGCGCCATTGGATCCGATGCCTTCCAGGAGGCAGATATGGTCGGCATCTCAAGGGCTTGCACCAAGTGGAATGTCATGGTCAAGAACATTGCCGAGCTCCCTCGCCGTATTAACGAGGCCTTCGAAATCGCGACTTCCGGCCGGCCCGGCCCTGTTCTCGTTGATCTGCCCAAGGACGTCACTGGTGGTGTTTTGCAGCGCCCGATTCCGGTCCATAGCTCGCTCCCGACTCATCCCAGCGCCGCCACCATTGCTGCCCGTGAGGCCTCCCGCAAGCAGCTTGAAGAGACGCTCAAGCGGACGGCCCACCTCGTCAACATTGCGAAGAAGCCTGTCATTTATGCTGGCCAAGGCATCCTTGCGCGCCCTGACGGACCTCGCATCCTCAAAGAGCTCGCAGACAAGGCTTGCATTCCCGTCACGACGACCTTGCAGGGTCTGGGTGCCTTTGACGAAATGGATCCCAAATCTCTGCACATGCTCGGCATGCACGGATCCGCCTATGCCAACATGGCCATGCAAGAAGCTGATCTCATCCTCGCCTTGGGTGCCCGCTTCGATGACCGCATCACCCTCAGCATTGCAAAATTCGCTCCCGAAGCCAAGGCTGCTGCTGCCGAAGGGCGTGGCGGCATCGTCCACTTCGAGATCATGCCCAAGAACATCAACAAGGTTGTGCAGGCTACTGAAGCTGTTGAAGGTGACGTTGCTACCAACATCGCTCTCCTGCTTCCACAACTCGACCACGTTCCGGAGCGGCCCGAGTGGTTCGCCCAGATCGATGACTGGAAGAAGCGGTTCCCTTGGGCGTATGAGAAGGAGGGACCTAACGGCTTCATCAAGCCGCAGACGGTCGTCGCAACCTTGTCTGACTTGGTGGATCCTATCAAGGAGAACACAATCATCACCACCGGTGTTGGTCAGCACCAAATGTGGACCGCACAACACTTCCGTTGGAAGACCCCGCGTTCCATGATCACCTCCGGTGGTCTCGGCACTATGGGCTTTGGCCTCCCTGCGGCCATTGGCGCCAAAGTTGCCCGTCCCGATGCCCTTGTCATTGATATTGATGGCGATGCCTCATTCAGCATGACGCTGACGGAGCTGTCGACTGCGGCTGAGTTCAACATCGGCGTGAAGATCATCGTGCTGAACAACGAGGAGCAGGGTATGGTTGTACAGTGGCAGAGTCTCTTCTTTGAGGATCGCTTTTCGCACACGCACCAGCGCAACGCCGACTTCGTCAAGCTCGGTGATGCCATGGGTGTTCAGGCCCGGCGCGTCTCAAAGCCGGAGGAGCTGAAGGATAGCCTTAAGTGGCTCATCGAGTCGGACGGGCCGGCTCTGCTTGAGGTTGTCACTGACCAGAAGGTGCCGGTGCTGCCCATGGTGCCCACAGGGTCTGGGCTCCACGAGTTCCTGGTGTATGATGAAGGTAAGTCATTCTTCCGTAATCACGAAAGAACAAGTATTGATGTCATTTAGCCACCGTTACCGCGAGGAGGAATCAGACCCGGGAGCGTACTGGGCGGTAGTTGTAATGGTGAATGTGAGCTTGGTTTGTTAAACTTTTGATATCATGCATTTGGCGCAACTGGCAAAAAGTTAACCATCATCTGCGGTTGCTTTAGCATAGGCTTGTTTTTCTGAGGGATCCATGCCCGTCTATTTGATGTGGTTCGAAATCTGGTGGGGAGCGCTGCGGCACTCATTGCATTGGGATGGGGGTCCCAAAAAATAAACGAGGAATGGAGGGGGTTTGGTGGTGGGGGGCCGCAAGCTGATGGTGTCGGCGGTCAGATACCTTGTACAAATTACTAGGGCCGCGATGAAGTGACACAGAATGAGGAAGTGATGTTGCTTTTCCCACTCGATGCGTCCTGGTATCTGACTCGGCTTGCTTTTTGCATCTCACTTCCCCAGATCCCGATCCCGGGCCCCGGTGTCCCGGAACCAGGGCACCCCCAAAGCCACCGGCATCGCCCGCTGCAGCCAAGCCAGTCGAGAGCACGCGACGTCCCGCTCACTCAGGCGTCGAGGCGCACCGCGCCCTCCGGTCCGGCCGGGACGTGCTCCGTACATCGATGCAGCTACTGTAGCTCATCCACGCCGTCCGACCTGCCTCCGTCGACGGCACCTGTACACTCACACCGTCACCTCTCACCCACGCCTCTAATCACCAATATCTCGTCGCCGCTTGCCGCTCGCCGATTTTCTCCCACTACCGCGCATCGCGCCTACCCACCCCGAATCCACCTTCCTGTCCCGACCGTAATAACAAACCCCCACCATACGCCGCGATGGCTGACTTCGCGCCCTACCAGTCTGCCCCGCCAGACTACACCCGGGCTCTCTCGCCCCCACTACGCTCACCTAACGCCTCGCCGCCCGTGCGTGGGTCATCGCCCTATACGCCCGTTGCGGCGACGGTGTCGTCGGCGCCAGGATACCAGAACCAGAACCAGGCGCGACCTCCTATGCCTGGGGCGTGGGGCGATGATGATGTAGACGTGTACACGACGCGGCTGGGCTTGCGTCTGGGAGTCGAGGCGGCGCTGGCGTATCTCTGCTTCCCGCCCGTGGGCGGGATCGTGCTGCTTGTGGTTGAGGGGCGGAGCGACTATGTGCGGTGAGTTTTACGCGCCCATGTATACATGAGGATGTAGCTGATGAAAGGAACAGGTTTCATGCGTGGCAGAGCACGCTGGTGTTTGGCGTGCTCTTCGTCGTACATTTGCTCTTTTCGTGGTCGCGGTTGCTCGGCTGGTTGTTTTTCTTGTTCGAGCTCATGCTCGCGGCGCGGCTGGCGTGGCGCGCATATACGGATGGTGGGTGCTCTGAGCGTGTCTGCGGAACTCTGGCTAATGTTACAGCTGCGACACTGGATCGATACGAGGTGCCCTTCTTTGGGCCGCTGGCGAGCTCGGTTCTGGACGATGAGTGAATAGATGGAGGGGAGCATACTTGCGGCGTCTATGGGATATCTTGTCGTTCAGTTGTCTATGGGCGGTTCGGGAGGCAGATGGGTCTGATATTGTGGGGAACGGCGGGGACATGGCATTGGTGTTCTTCATGGCGTGGTGTTTGGGGCCGGCGACTTCTACTACTTCGCGCTGATAATGTGTGTTGACGCTATAATGATACTGATTCCACCACTTCACGACGAACTTGCTTTTCCTGCCATGATCAATAGGCGCTTGAACCCACACTTGGTCCTGTATGGGGTACTAGGTACACGAGCCGCAACCTTGCGCCTGTTGGAACATGTCTACAAAAGGATCCGGTCAAGGACTTCTCCGTTGCCATCAGAGAAAAACTTCGGAGCACTACAAAGAAAGAGGAAAGAAACAAGACGCCCTTCGACTGGTATATTACCCACAAGACAACACTTCGTGACTATGGGTCAGTGATTATTTTTTGCGAGCGAAGGGTTGCCTGGGCTTCACCATTCCTCTCCAACCAGCTCAAGGAGGCCTGCATGTACAAAGACCCCATAAAACACCCTTGCCCCGATTGTTGATACGCAAGCACCGTAAAAGAGTGAATATCCCGGCCGTCAGAGCACAAATCTAGCCGGCTATGCAGATGTGAAAATCGCCAACCCAGCCACTCCAAGCAAGTGCTCACAAGAATCGCCTTCAGAAGCGGTCGCATAGCCTAAGGACCACTACCTTCCAATCGGATTCAGTGATACCAGTGACGCTTACGAATAAGCTCAGCACGGTAGAGGGCTAGTCGGACCTTCTTCCTAAGCTCCAAGCTCCGATCCTCCAGCCTCTGGCACTCCACCACAACCTTCTTCGTTCGGTTGTTGAACCAAAGGGACCTGTTCGGCGGTCATATCTCTTCCTCCATCTCCGTCTTCACGAAGCTGTCTGGCACAGGTACGCTTGATGCCTTCAACCCGTCAGTCCACGGGACCTCGGGAATTGAGTTTGATCCAGAGCCTATGAGTCCTTCGCTGCCACGTCGAAGGTCACTTTCAAGGCCCAACTTTTTGCGAACACTTTCATCAAGCCCCGGTAAGCTGGACCGTTGCTTTTTGAAAGGAGAGCCGATGATGCTTTCTTGCGCAAGGTCGGAAGGTACGGAAGATCCCAAGGCACTCTTCGGTGCGGATGGAGTAGGTTGTAGACCGTTTACAGAAACAGAGGGGTCTAAGAGGGTTGCGCCGTTGTCGCTCGGAGTCGACACCGTAGGACTCGACTTGCGGGTCTGCGGGGTGGGAGAGTTTGCACTGAGAGGCTCCGCGGAATGCTGGCGCTTGAGCTAAAGAGGCTCATTAGCACTAGCTGAGGAACCAGCAAAGGAATCATACCTTGATCTTCCGAACACCTTCAGTAAGCTTGTCCTGCTTCAACGCATCATCCGGCGACAGCAGATTATTGTCCAAAGTTGGCTCCTCAGCTGTCGTTGGCAGCTTCATGTCATCATCTTCGTCGTCGTCGCCATCGCTATCCATAGCATCTATATCAACCTTTCGGCTGTTCTTGCGCTTGTGAGATGCAGTGGGGTCGCGATAACCCGCAAAGTTTTTCGTTCCGGCGGTGCTCAAGGGTCCAAGATGCGAGAAGTCGATTTGGGCGGACTTGCGCTTCGGCGAGTTTTTGGCCTTCTGTGCGGAAGGCAGAATGCCCATCTTCTGAAGTTGCCCTACATAATTAGCAAGGCTCGGTGGGGGCAGAAAATGTGCTTACGCTCTCCCCGGTACAGGAATGTGAATACAGCGTAGGGACGGTTTGGCGGGTCAATTCCCGTCACGGTTTGCGTGCTGATAGACTTTGGGTCCAAAGTCTTAGGCTTCGCAAAGCTTGTCGTATGGTCAATATCGGCACTTCCGTCGGCGGCTTGACCCTCCTCGTCGTCATGCACGTCGAACTGAGGAGAGTACTCTCCCTTCTTGACTTCACCAGAGGCCAAAACTCGGAACAGCGCAATCTTGATCTGACCGGCGGACTCGGGCATCGGCTCATCATCATCAGAATCAGAGTCATCCGAGTACACACCATCATCACCAGAAAGACTCTCCACCGGTGCATTCTTGTTGTCTCCGTAGCGCAGAACGCTGTGCTTGTCCAGAGGCTTCTTGTCCGCTTCCTCATCACTGTCGATGGCTTCCTGCTTCATCTTGCGCTTCTTCTCAAACTTCTGCCGACGACGCTCGATCTTCGCGGCGGCATCCTTGCCGTCAAGGTCGAGACCATTCAACCAACGCTCAAGGCCGACTTCGCGGAAGATGAACTCTTTCTCGGCCAGACCGCCGCCCTCGGACTCGGGTATGCTGACCCAGCGAGAGTTAACCCACGTTTCCTCACCTCGACGTAACAAAGTAGCCACCTCTTCCTTGGCACGACCATCGAAGTAAATGTAAGCGGCGATAGTCTCGTTCGGCGACGTCGTAATTGGCTGGTAGGCGGCAATCTGGCCGGCGTGCTTGCCACGCGAGCCGCCATACTCAGGCAGACCAGCTACTGTCTTCGGGCGCGGGTATGGGTCCTCGGGTGTCGGCTTGGGGATGGAGTAGGGAACACTCAGGCCGGGTGTAAGGAGGGTGATTGAGATTGCAAAAGTGGATTGCTCGGGAATCTTGGAGGACGAACCCTCCTTCACCTTGGGTGGAGGAACCGGTATGTAGGAAGTGATGCGGTGATGGCGCGTCTGCTTCTGGATGGAGTACTCCGGAAGAGGCCCGTCCGCGGTGTGGATGCTCACCGCAAGACCGTGAAAGCACGGCATCTTGGTGATGTTCGTGCAAATGGAAGGGGCGTGAAAGGGAAATTCGGAGGCAGGGAGGGATCGTGAGTTGTCCCCGGCGGTGGAGGTGCAACCGGGGCACACCTGAACACAGCAGCGTGTTGGTGCGGACTCAAATGCCGGCTTCCCTGAATATCCCAGCAACGAGAGGGGCTACAAAGGGCTGCGCGCGCGGGGAGAAGAGGTCAGCAAGCTCCTTTGGTGGTAGAAACGGGTAGGGGAAGCTAGGAGCTATGGTGTTGCGGGCGGGGATCAAACTCGAGTTGTGGATGAGATAGGTAAGGGGGGGGGGGGGGGGGGGGGGGGGGGGGGGGGGGGGGGGGGGGGTGGTGCGGTGTGTGGCGGGGATGGCACAATCAATAGAGCGGGGAGGAGAGTACCTGTAGAAATTGTGTACGAAGACCGGCGAAGGTGCGAATCGAGTGTGAAAGAAATAAGTCGCTCTTTGAAGTCGGAGCTTTGGAGAAGCCAGGGTGTGGGGTGGGGGGAAGTGAGAAGCGATGGTGATGGTGCAGGTGGTGGGAAGGAGAAAGTCAATGAGGTTCGCAGGTGATGGATGGGGAGTTGGAGAACTTTGGGGAGTGCCCGTTGACTTTGCTTCTGGGTGCCTGAGGCCACAACACTTCACTACTGCTTCTGCCGATTCACGTCTTGGCGCGAAGTTCAGGAGGAGAGAGACGCTGAGACCACGAGCAGATGCGCGAGTAAATCGAAGGCTAGGAGTAAGGGAGGGGGGGTGAAGGAGTTCGTGATGGCACAGAGATAGAGAGAAAGAAAGAGAGAGAGAGAGAGTGAGATGGAGGGAGAAAGGGAGACTGTGAGAGCTTAGGGGAGTGTGGGAGAAGAAAACAGAGGGAAGACGGTGACAGGCGACAAAGTGACAACACACGGCCAGCACTCGAGAATAGTACTCCTGAATCGTAAAGCAACAAGCACCTGAACAGGTCCGATGATGATGATGTCTACGGATGTATCCGTATGGACCACCACCTCTCTCTCTCTTTCCACCTGCAGTCAGTCTTCGGAGTATGATAGAAGTACGCTCGTATATTATACACCTCGAGTCCTGCTTTCCCGTTCCATGCTGTGTCGTGGTGGTCGTGGTCCTTCGTTGTCCATCGACTGCTCGCTGCTTCTCCCACCTGCGGCTTGCGCCTCTCTTCAGAATTCTAGAATTGGAAGTCGACGTGTTCCGCCAGCTCGTGCTTGTCACGAGGTTTTCGTGTTGTTCCTCAACCTACGGTCCTCGTCGCTTTTTCCCTACCCTTTGGCCTTTCACTCTCTCTGTCTCTTCTTGTTATGTTTGTTTGTTTGTTTTGTTTATCTTGGTAGAATTGACCACTATGTCTCGGAAATGTCACTTAACCGGACGAAGCCGTCACCTCAGCCCATCTACAGTACCCGTACTGCCCTTTTCCGAACTTAGGTGCGTACGAACTACTATAATGACCTCTCCCCCAGAGTACAGACTCTCCAACCTTCCTATAGTCTCTCCCAGTAGCCAGCTTCTTTCTCTTCAGCCTTTTGCTATCCCTCCAAAATTGCTTTGCTTCTTTGCTCTGCATGCACACCGCATTCCCCAAATAATCCCATAACGGAGTACATCCGTAGTCCGACTCCCCATGGCACTCTTTACCGTCTGCGCTAGCTACATAATCTGCGGCATCGCACCCAACTTTCACCCTGTGCGCTGTACTAATATCTATCATTTATGAGCATAGGTTAGCTGTGATGAAGTAACGCTTTTGCGGCGGCTTTTGGTTTGACTGGCTTCCCGCAATATTAACCGCTACTTATAATACAACACTGAACCTTCGAAAAAGATGTCCGATTACTTTGTCTAAAGCCAGGTCGGCCACTTCCACAAATTTGCGCATACCAATTCAATCATCTGAGCGCGACTTACGTTTGTCACAGCCTACCGACGTTTGCGTGCGGTTGAACTTTGCTGCGATATTAGAAAGAGTTCTGCGGGCTTGGCTTGCAGATCACTCCACGCCAGTGACGAACAGACGGAAGCATCTGTGCTTTAAATGAAAATCCCCCGCGCGGCAATCCATTTAGCCTTGAATATCAAACCTGCTGCTAAAATTCAACTGCATGCCAGCACCTTGATACACATTCTCCCCTCCCCTGCTTCCCCAATCTACTGTAGCTCGTACATTCAAGTGTGCAGCTCCAACTTCACGACCCCGTGATCTCGCGCCCTAAGCGTGTCTGTAAACGCGTCAACCTCCACCATTTTCCATTGGTTCCACTGCATGCAAAGACAAGATGCAGAGCACCAACAGAGCACGGAAAAGCCTCCTCATTGGCCTTGATGCCTTCGGCACTCTCTTCTCACCTCGTCGTCCCATTGCCGTTCAGTATGGAGAAATCGCGAGGCGCCATGGCCTCGGTGGGTTCAGCGATGACGAGCTGAGTACGTCGTTCAAGCGAGGTATCATGCCAATCCATTCTGAAGGCCAGGGCTATCAAGGGGCCCGAAGTTGACCTTACGCAGCTTTCAAGGAAGAAGCCAAAGAGCATCCAAACTATGGCAAAAGCGTCCGTGGTCATGCTCCATGGGCCGCGCATGCCAGTTGCTAATCATTGGCGATGCAGGTTGGTATGAACGCACCAACATGGTGGGGAAATGTAAGCAAGTCTCATTATCATATTTGATCCTTTCCGACTTCATTGCTACTTATGCTCTTGATCGTAGGTCATTACCAAGACCTTCCAGCCATTCCTCCAGTCCGGCAACCTCCTCCCCAAGCAGATCATCCCGGACCTTATTGAGCGCTTTTCCTCAGCTGAAGGCTACTTCATATATCCTGATGTGCTTCCATTCTTCCACGCTCTTCGGAGTCTCAAGAACAACCACGACATGTCCAAGACCTGGGACTGGGAGAAGACCGTCGTAGGGATAATCACAAACTCAGATGACCGCGTTCCGGATATCCTCGCCGGTTTCGGTCTCAGCGTAGGTCCGCGCAGAGTGGGAAATAAAGAGGACCGCAGAGCCGAAGAGCATGTCGACGCTGACGTCAGTTTCGTCGTCTTGAGCTATGACGTAGGGTACGAGAAGCCGCATTGTCAGGTGTTTAGGGCTGCTGAAGAATTGCTGCACGAGGGCCTTGGGGCATCGAAGGAGGATCATGAGGACTTCGTCAAGGTGTATATCGGAGACGACCTGGAGAAGGATGCACTCGCAGCCACTGCGGCCGGATGGCAGGGTCTTTATTTGGACCGCGAAGGCAAGTTCAAGAATCGGTGGAAGGAAGAAACAGAGATTTTGAAGGGAGTAACCTTGGAGGACAGCGATTTCGAAGAGCCCAAGGGAGAAACGGGGCCTGTGGACGTGATCAAGGATCTCCGGGCAGTCATGTCATTGAGACCAACCTGAGTGGGAGGGGGGATTCCTCGCCGGATGGCCTCCAGATCCAAGTTCCCTATCCAAAAGCAGCTGAATTCTGACTCCTGGCAAAACTATACTTGTTTTCGAAGTTGCAAGATGTCGGATAACTTGACATTGCCTTTGCTGCCCCAGCCGGCAACGCCACTGTCCACTTCCGGCCGCACTTTGACGTACCAATTCCAAGCCATGAGGTCAAGTTCAGGCTTGTCAACTGACGGAGCCCACGATTGGAAGAGAAGATCCAGTGCGCCGAGAAGAAGGCCAAGGTTATGCTCCTTCACGGCCAATTGTGTTTTGAATGTCACCCTCTTCTTTGTAGTCGGACTTGCATTTGGAGGAGCATCAAAAGACTTTAGAAGATATGCCCGTGCAGATTGCGGAGTGTATATTGGCATGTTGCGGTCAAACCCAGGGTCCGCTTTGAGAGTTTCTGATGTAGATGACTTCTTCAATGCCTCGAGATCCAAGGCCCAGAGTGCTGGCAGATTCGAAAGAGGGGCGATATCCTTGGTTGAGGCAGCTGCCGAAACATCTTCAGATTGCTCAGGAACATGTTCTCTAGGATCGTATCCCCAGCGGCGCATAGTACGAATCTCTCTTCCCATGATTTTGATAGTAGGTCGACCAGCGCCCCAACCTTCTTCGTCGGCGCTTTTGCCGCTTTCGAGTCCAAGGCTGACAGCCTTGCTTCTGCTATTTAGGCTGACAACCGCTTGGGCGAGACTGAGTCTGCTCGAGAGTGGCTGCTCAGGCATGGTGTGCTTGAGCAGCGCCACGGTGAAAGCTAGAACGAGCGGTGCTCTGTTGGTGAAGACCGTGGTCTGCATGATTTCCACTTCGTCGGTGATAGGATTCGGGAGAGCTAACGACTCTTCTAGGGCTGCGGGAGATGTAACATTCTCAGGCTTGATGGTATTCCTCTTAGAACTACGACATTTTGCGGACCCGGGAGCTGATCCTCGTTTTGTGATTCGTTTGGCGGCATTAAGTACTTGCTTAGCGATGGGTTCTTCGCCAAATATCAACTTCAGTTGCTCGATGTCGGAGGCAGCGATTTGAGCTGGACTGAATCAAAGTAAATGGTCAGCCAATGTGACAATGAGATGGAACAGTGATGAAATACGTGTTTAGCTCTGCCTTCTTGAGATCCTTTACTCTGGACATGGCAGTGGCGAGGGGCATCTTCGCATCCTGCGAAAGAAATCGCAGGAGAGCCTGTATCTCAGCCGGACTTGACATTTATCCCAACTCTGGTGTCTTTTGTTTGATTTCCTTCGAAGAACGTTATGATGCGTCACAGTGAGGGAGTAGGCATCAGCAACGTTCAAAGGCGTTCAGTGGCCATATTTGTCACGTGGACACGGAGCATCATCGTTGATGAAAAGCTTCAGGTCCAACCCATAGTACCTAACATGTGGGAATTTCATATACTATTGAATTTAAAGCCTCTCATAGCCTGGCGTTTCCACGCCATCTCCTTGGACTGTCAGATCCTCCAGCATGACTCTGGCGCCCTCAGATATACAGTTAAACATCCACCTTGAAAACGCGTACTGGAAGCCTATCTATGAGATGGGACAGGGTACCGACAACGGTAACGAATATATACATCGCTCTCAAGCAGGTATAAGTAAAGACAATTGTTTTATTCGCTCCAAAGTGATTAGAGATGCACGTTGGCAAGCATCGGTTGGACGCGTATTCAAGATCGTTTGATAGTATTGTGTGCGGCAGAGTATAACTGCAATCCGAAACGGCTTCAAGAAGGGACGTGAATTTCCCAGATAAGTCAGCTCGCGGTACCATTCACAAATCCCGCAAAGCGTTATCACGCAAAACGAAGTGGTTGATGCCCCATCCAGTTCCCCAGTTCATCCTCTAGATATATGCACCGGCAACCGTGGAGCTATGGATTTCCGTCGCAAAGGCTAAAGTACAACAACACTCAAAGAAACGTTGCCCAGCTAAATGTGTCGCACCTTAATACCCGACGCTGGTGAGGTAGTCACCAAGGTTCTCGACGGTGAAGACACAAGCATTGGTGGTGACTGTGTCGGGGTGGTGGGCGAGAAGAAGCGCTTGCTGAGTCCTAACGACGACCAGGCCTTCTTTGCCCTGAAATTATAGGTTCTCGCATTAGCGCTACGTCTTACGAAGCCGTGGCACAGGGCTGCACTCATACCTTTTTGGCCCACAGGCTCTTGTCCGTCACATTGATCACCGTGTACTTGTTATTGTTGACTCTAAAGCCCTGAGAGTGTACCGCAGAGCTATCTCTGAATGCATCCAAGATGATCTTCATCTCTTCCGGTTGGATCTGCGTCATGTCAACAGCCTGGCCATTGTCCGAACTCCGCCTTGATTGCGCCATGGGTAGGCTGAAGCCATCACCATGTGGCAACTCCTCGCAGTCCGTTGTCTCATACGAACCTTGAAGTTCTTAGAGGCTGCCCAGAGACTCTCGCCGTCGATGCTGAAGATGGCCGCCTCGTCGACATTGTTGGTGCCAATAAGGCTGTAAGGGACAGGAAGGTCAGAAAGGATGTCGCGTTGCGCAATGCTTGGGGGGGAACATATCCGCTCACCCTTGGTCGATGTACGCTGGGACCTTGTTAGCATACTAGAACTGGACGCCTGGCAAAATGTAGGCGGGGAAGCTCTTACCCTGCCAGGACATGACTGCGATCGGAGGATCTGATGGAGGAGAACTGGTTGAAGGTTCACAGGAGCGTTTAAGAGACAAGTGCTGGGATTGCCAAGGAGAGAGGTTTGTTCAGAGGATGAGGAGGGAGGCGTAAGGGACTTCGGTAGGGCGTGGTAAATCAATGGGGTGGGGGGGGGGCGAAGAGTGGGATTGGGGGGGGGGGGGGGGGGTTTGTAAGTGTCAACGGGGCGGGGTGTTTTGGGCTCAGCTTTGCTTTGCTGCGGGGCCTAGCGGGTCCAACACGCCCCCCCTCCTCATCCATCATCTATAAATTACTGTACTGGCTCTGCTCTGGACACCTTGGGCCATCAGATTATGGATTCGTGGAGTGTCAGAGGCATAGAAAGGACACCTGATGCCGCTCGCTTTCATCTCCTTCCACCTGTGGGCATGCAGCACCTCCCACCGTTTTACCTGCTCCTTGCGCGCGATACCTCGACTATTAAGGTTATGTCCGCATGACGCCCGGGTTCGACATTTGGCGTCGACGGCCACTGCAGCACGCCAGAAACAATCATCAATATCCTTACGGGCCTGATGAGTCTGGTCCTGCAACCTGCCGTTGGTCGGACATTCGAATCTTTGTTGTCGTCGCTGACGCTCGTCGCCTCTGTCCTCATCCTTTGCACATGTGTGGTACCGTATGTACCTTTACCTCGTAGGCTACAACTCGCTTTGCCGATGTCTGCTTGCCAACCTATCTTGGCTCTCCGGTCCCTCACAGCCCACAGGCCCTGCAGGCGCAAAGAACAATTAAAGTTGACACTTGACAGTCGTGTGGAAGACGCGTGCAGACTGTCAGCAAGCCACATACGCCATTGCGACGCACTACCGAGCCAGAGATACTTCTTGCCCAGCCGTGAATCCTGAACTTGAGAACAGTCTTACTCCAGTTCGCACGATGCCCTCAATCACCAGAAGTTGTCGTAGAACTGTCGGGCAGGTCATCTGTCATACTCTGAGACTGAATATTATATTACACCAAAGGACGACAAATACCCGTACTCTCTAGGGCCCATCCTCACATCAACCCCACGGCAACACGCAGTGATAAGCACTTGCTCGCGTGTAACGCCCATTTTAGGCGACAGATGAGATTGCCTTACTAGACGCTTCTGTTCCGAATACCTATCCTTGGAAAGGTCGTCTTGGTAGTTGTGGGTTGCGTGCTGCTCGCATACCGCGGCAGCGACAGTCCGAGGATAATGGCGCGATGTTGTACGCGGGTATGCACGGAAACGGTTACGTACATGGAGCCAATATGCGTGCTTCTTAAGGGTTTGTTGCTTCAAGCCTCAAAGTATGTCTTCTCTGCATGTGCGTAGTACTTGTACGCACTACGGTGTACGCCTAGTTACAATGAGAAGGGGCTCGACTTCTCTCAATCGAGACCTTCAAAGTCTTATTAACGTTCCCACTGATGGAGATAGACCCGTGGAGTCTGGAGTCTGGGATCTCGAAATGCCTCTCCTTGGACCCCGCATGCATGCGTCTCGTGTTCGACTAATCGGCATGGATGATGCAGGCAAGTCTTGTTACTCCGGACTAGATCGGCTCCTGCAGCTTGTTGAATCACTTCCTAACGAGTACCGTACCCGTACCGGAACGATCTACGGAGGATAAAGGCCGATATACTGTTTACTGTATAGTTTTTGGGAAACTCGCCCTTCCAGCCCCATCAGCCGCTGACCATGGGATCGGGCGGCCGGGAGTCGGGACAAGAGCGGGACGGGACGATCTCGGGTGCCTCGGTGGTGGGGGGCAGTTCGGAATAATATTTCCCCGTACCGATGTCCAACTGCCCGCTAGCTTGTGACGACATCATAGCGCTTTCTAAGCTCCAGGAATTACGCTTCACATTGCCGAACGCAATTACTGCTTGGCCGCGTACCAAAGCCATTTACCCTCTGTTAACAACTCCTACCCACTGTTCTTTCATTACTAAAATGACGGCATATGTCTGCTCCCGCTGTTTGCGCGCCTCAAAATCGTCTTTGCGCCCTCCATTCCGGATCTCACCATCAACCCGCCGCCTTCACACTGTCGGAGCCACCCCGCGCGCAAGCACGCCCCTCACGCAACCTCGCACAGCGCACGCGCTCTCGTGCCCGCAACAGATCATTGCATCGATGCCCTTCATCCGCTCTGTTTCGACTACCACTACAAGTACTCCTCTACCCTCCGATGCCGCCACTCCGAGTATTTCTAACTCTGCCGCCGCCTCCGCCACCCCATCGACGCACGTACTCCTCAATTCACGCTATGACGAGACGGGCGCCGAGATGTCCGTCGCCATTACACCACGTGCGGCCCGCCGCCTCGAAACCATCATGGCAAAGGATAAGAACCCCGCGCTGTGTCTGCGCGTTAGCGTTGAAAGCGGCGGGTGCCATGGGTTTCAGTACCTCATGAGCCTGGTAGATGCGTCGAGCGTGGACCTCGGAGATGACACTGTATTTGTGCTCGGAGAAGTGGATACTGCAGCGGGATTGGAGGATGCTCAAGGCCGGGCGAAGGTCGTGATGGACGAGGCCAGCTTGGAGCTGCTCAAAGGGAGCAAGGTCGACTACACGATGGAATTGATAGGAAGTCAGTTCAAGATTGTGGATAATCCTAAGGCCACGAGCAGCTGTGGATGCGGAACAAGCTTTGATGTCAGCCTATGAATGCTGCCTATACACTTGATTAAATAAGGCACGCAAGCCATTCTTCGTTCAATGATTTGAGGTATCAAGCATGCTGTCGACGCGATAGATCATACACCCTTGGTAACCCCCGTGCCCGACGCAGCGCACCCCGTTTGTAACCCGAACTGAACATTACACACACGCAGAAAATGATGATCAGAGACAACCCCACTCCGGGAATAGAATTCGTAGTCCTCCAGGATGAAGAAGCGCCAGCATGTTCGCAAGAGCTGACTGCCTACAGGAAATCGGCCTTAGGAGCATTGATGGCGCTATCGATGCAAACCCCCAGCAGCTTAGTGCTGCCCACGGCCGCCAGATCTCGCCAGGTTCCAGTGGCTGCCGATAGGGAGTGGATTGCTAGGCGCCATCATGGGACTCCCAACTTCACCCGCAAGACCACCCAGTCGACCCTGTTGCGCATAATCTACATCTGGAATCCACTTGACCATAATCTGCGACGGCGTCGCTCCCGTCTCAACAAGGAACGTGCCACCACCATTGAGATGCATTCCCTCAGTATCGCAGAGGTCAGTGACTTCGTCAAGCTCCGCCGGCGGTTGCACACTGTTTTTTACCATCTGCAGAATGGTAGATATGTCGTGAAAACCGTTGAAACTCGCATCGTGCTGGGACAGCGTTTTGCAAGCCTGGCAGATGTTTATCCGGAGTTGTTGTGCACGCGGCCGCTGCGAGCCACTGTTCGCAATACTGCCAAGGCCGGGGAGGGTTCCAAATCCACCTGAGGTGGAGGACCACATATTCGTTGGGGAGTGACCCCAGGTACTTCCACCACCCAGCGAAGTTTGTCCTAAAGACAAGGAGGGCGTACCCCAAGTACTGCTCTGGTTGCTCCCCGAACCAAGGCCGAATGGCTGAGCCAGAGACATGGGCTGTGGACTGTGATAGATCGGAGTACCTCCAAAAGCAGACCCGATGGAAGAGCCTCCTCGTCCAAGTCCGAGTGGTCCGCTCGGCCGGCGGCCATCGCCTCCACGCAGGTTAAATGGCTCATCATCACCAAGGAGTGCACTACTACCTAAATGTCTTCCGATGTCGTCGGTGTCCAACGTCGAATCCAGCATGTCGAAAGGCTTAACACTAGATGGACGCTGGATCGGCGCTGGCCGCTGAATTGGTTGCGCTGATCCTAGCACACCCGGAGGGTCAAAAGTGGAAGACCCCGACTGCTGTCTCGAATGCTGCAGCAAAGCTGACGTGAGTGGGGCAATATCCCGCGCATTTCCAGCGTACAGCGGCGCGCCGGACATGGGCGGGAGCAATCCAGGTGGAGGTTCTGGATATGCACGGCTGGACTGAGGGAGCGTGCCGAGGCCACTAATGCCTGGTGGCGGCCCAGGCAAGCTGGTCGACGGATATCCGCGATATTGAGCGCCAATGGACGGCTGGTGGGCAGAGAATAGAGACCCACTTGGAGGCATAGCCGTCCGCTGTGTCAGCCCAGATGACAGTGAGCCTTGAGCACCGGTGAATCCGCTGGAGACAGTCGGCATGTTCAAACCCGGCGGGCCCTGTGGGTATGGCATGCCGGGCGGCGGCGCAAGAGGGTGCATCGGAGAGCTCGGTTGAGTGTGCAGAAATGGCATCGGGGGTTGAGTCGTTGGCTTGATAAAGATGTTCCTGAGGCCAGGGACAGTAGCGTGCTGCGATGCTGAAGAGGTCGAGGCATTTGACGGGGATGCCGTCTTATCCACCCCTGCATGCGGTGTCCGAGGAGACGAGCCTTTGGAGCC
Source organism: Trichodelitschia bisporula (assembly GCA_010356995.1). Taxonomy (NCBI): domain Eukaryota; kingdom Fungi; phylum Ascomycota; class Dothideomycetes; order Phaeotrichales; family Phaeotrichaceae; genus Trichodelitschia; species Trichodelitschia bisporula. The sequence goes on from ML996700.1 coordinate 293,546, forward strand.
TTGCTGTGAGCTTTGACGCGGCCGCACAGGAGTAGGTGCCTTTGGCGGAATAGTAGGGGTGGCAACCTGAAAATGAGGCGAGGCGAAGCTGGATGGCTGCTTGTGCAGTGCGGGAGCAACGGGAATAGCTGCGGCGCTCGGTGTACGCTTCGACTGCGCAGCCTGTGCTGCTTGTGCATTTTGCGCTGCTTGAGCTTGGGAAGCTTCCACGAGACCGGCTTGGGCTGCTACTTGCGCTGTTTGGGCGTCCTTGCGAGCTTGAGCCTCTTTGCTCTCCTTCGCTTCTTTCTCCCTGGCCTCCTTCTCTGTCTTTGCCCGCTCTTCACGCTCCCTTCTCTCACGCTCTGCCTGGGCCTTACGCTCCTTAGCATCACGTTCCTTGGCTTCCCGACTCTCACGCTCCTTGCGTTTCATCTCTTCCTTTGCCCTCTTTTCGGCTGCCTTCTGCTCTCGAGCTTTTCGCTCCGCTTCAAGGTGTCGGTCACGCTCCTCTTGCTGGCGTCGTGTCCTCTCCAGTTCTTTGCGTTGTCTCTCTTCCTCCGCTACCTTCTTTTCGGCCTCCTTCTTTTTCTTCTGCTCATCACGCTTTCTCCTCAGCTCTTCCTGTCGCTTCGCCTCCGCAGCCTTGGCCGCGGCCTCCTCCGCGGCCTTTTCGGCCTCCCGACGCGCCTTTTCTTCAGCTTGCTTTTGCTTTTGCGCGGCTTTCTTCTGCTTTCGTTTTTCGGCCTCCCGAGCTTTCTTGGCTTGGAGTTGTTCCTTTTCGTTCTCTTCCTTGTCTAGCTCCTCCAGCAACCTCTGTTGTCTTTCGCGAGCAATCTTTTCACGGTATGCTGTTAGAACACGTTGTTCGAACATCCGAGCTGCGAATATTTGAAACATGCGACGACCCTCTTCCATCCGCTGTTCCGAGCTCATGGTGTCCTGCGGGGAATTAGACGTAGCCAGTGGACTTGACACAGATGAGATTACCGCGTCGTCATCGTCCTCTTCAAACTCCTCCTGGCTATCGTACTCCTCATCTTCTTCGTCCTCGAACTCATCGTCGTCCGGACCTCCATGTGTATGTCCCCTGTAGCCACCGTCTTGGTAAGGCGGATGAGAGTTAGCATCATACTGGGCCTGTTCTTCTCGTTGCATCCGTCGTTCAGCTAATTGCTCCATCATTTCGATGAACTTCTTCCCGTCGTTTTGGAGAAGATCGTCTGCAACTGTGAGAATGCCACCTGCTCACGAGTGAGAACCTGCTTGCCAGTCGCTTTCTCATTGCACTAGGGTTACCTTTTACAGTCAAGCTGTTCCCAAAAGTAAAAAACTCGGTCGCAGACTGGTGAATCAGCTCTGGTTCTTCATCGCTGTCTTCTTCATCGTAATCTTCTTCCTCGTCGTATTCGGCGTTGCCCTCATCATCCTCGTAGTCCTCGTCGTCCTCCTCGTCGTCCTCTTCGTCCTCGTCATCCGCAATCTCTTCGATTTGACCGTGAGACGGCTCGTGGGGGTTTATGAGGGGCGACATGCGATCGGGCGGCAATCTATTTTGAGGTTGGCCAATGCTATTAGAGGGTGAGAGAATGGGGACACCATTCTCCAGTCCATCCGGGTGGTTGGCATACTGCTCTAATTCTTCGTAGTACGCATCGTACAGCACCTCGAGCTCCTCCTCGATGGCCGTACGCTTGCGCCCGCAAACGGTGCAGCTACACGAGTGCTTCTGCTGCTCCTTCATCTTTCGCAGCACAGCCTCCTTCTCGATCTTAACCAGCGACTTGCGTTCGTCTTCACCAAGAGAGAGCCAGAACTCTTTGATGTTTTCCCGCTCCTCTTGCGTCGAAGTGTTCCATATGCGATCACCCTTGTTTGCGCGCTGGGAGTTTCTGGAGGTGGAATTGGTGGGAGGTGGTGGTGGCGGCGGGGGAGGCGGGACGTGGCCCCCGGCGTAGTGATGATGGTGAGGATCATACGACGTATGGGCGGAGGCACTGGTCTTCTTCTTCTTCTTCTTAGACTTCTTTCGGGTCACGTCGCCACCAGGCACACCAGAGTGCTCGTGATGGTTATGTCCGTTCGTCCCACTGTGCTCGTAGCCGTCGTCGTAAGCGTGTCCTTCTTCATCGGAGAATGAAACGCCTTCCTCATCGTACACGTCGTGTTGAGAGTACTCCTGGTCCTCATAGTCCAGAACGTCTTGGGCATTCTGTGGGTACAACGACTGGTGAGTATGCCTCATCTGAGAGTGATGCGCCGCGGGGAGCGTAGGATCACCAACGATCGATTGCGGCACTTCATGCTCGTGGTCGGCCGCTCGCTCTGCAGCTAGTTTGGCTGCCTGCTTTTGCCGACGCTTCTGCTTCTTGCGATTCACCGCAGGAGTGCCAGGTGGATTTCCGGCCGTGAGTACACCATTGCTCGTGATCGAGGTGTTTGCTGGCGCAGCGGCGAGTGGGACGGGGTTCTTCGAGCCGTGGGCCATCGGAACGGACTGTTTGCGCAACGTGCGTACCCTGTGGAGTATTTGTCAATACGAGAAGATCCGGGGACAGGTAGTGGAAAGGCTAGTGAGGTTGCGGAGTCGGAAGAGGAGGAAGGGGTGGGGGGGAGGGGGGTGAGGGGGTAAGATGCGTGGTGTCGACGGGTGAGTGGTTGCAGGTGCAAGCCCCTCCAAAGGTGGAAGGTACGCACTAGGTGATGTTAAGGGCACTCAGCATAGATGCGCAAGCCGGAAGAACGGCGACAAAAGGAGGAGGAGGGTCGGTATGTGCAATGGCAGCGAAGAAGAAGGGTGAGTATTGGCGACAGCGAAGGAAGTGAAGATGGTGGCGGTTGTGTGGTGGTTGAAGGTAAGGGTTGGCTGTGTCGCCGACGTCTGCAGTTGCATTCAGTAGTTGCTAGGCGTTACAGTACCATTTGCTGAGAAAGGACGTTTAGGCAGTAGTTGCGTTTGGCTGTTAGAGAGGTTAGGTACACGTTCCGGGGGCTGGCGGCCGAGGATCTCCCGTGCATGTGTTGGTTTTGTCCAGGCTAAGGGCCATGAGATAATGTCGTGGCCGTCCTTGTCCCCAGAAACATCAGTGCATGGCGACCACGACTTTTTGGCGTGTCCCTTGGGCCGTGCAAGTGCGGGCAAGTGCCAAGTCTACGATATTCCTGGAAATAAGCGGCGGCGACAAACAATCTTTGGCACCGTCAAAGAGCGTTTCCTTTCCAACTAGCAACTACGAGAACTAGTAGCGACTAGCGACTATGGTAGTGGCAAACAAGAATTTGATAGTCATAAAGCGTCAAATCTCTATGCACTCGGAAGAGGCATGAACGGGGTAGTGGATCAACCAAATCAAGCGATGTTTACGGATTAGGCTGCGAAGTCTTCAACTATTGTCCTTGGTCCTAAGCGTCGCTTTCCCATAACAAAGATTGACCAGACAAGAAGGTTCCCTTATCTGCATGTGTGCAGTATGTAGCGCGACAAGCAGTCCTTAAGAACGCTCGCGATGGATCGCCCGCAGACCCTTCTGAATTGAATGTTTTTATCTGTGTTGGTGACATCTGGTCGAAGCCCAATGTAACCCGTAAACCTTTGTCGGCCGTTCTACTTTGCTGTAGACTGCTCAAGAGCGGCGATAGAGTGGCATTGCGTAATAGACACCGGCTACAAGCACCACCGCAAACGGTAGAGAGCAAAGCACTCGACGTGCATATGTTTCTTGAGGCACTTGGGGGGGAAGGCGGGTGAAATTCCAACAGATGCCTACTTCCTTGCGGAAGGAGTCAGTCATTCCATCTCCTAATTCACGTGTCAGTCAATCCTTCGGCATATCATCGAGCTTGCATTCTACTGCAAGCTGCCAATACTCCCATTACATTGAACACGTGCACACCTATGTAAGATTCCCCTCAAGAGCGACCCTCTGACACCTATTAGGCACCGTCAATTTAGAACCACTCTGCCAGTACGAGTAGAAGGCGGCTTCTTTGGCTACATGCGAGGTGAACATCTTAAAAGGACCGCTCCTGTCTAGTGGATCAAAGCGGAGGCATTGTAGACAGACAACGACTGGTGAAAATCTCATATCGTCCAGAGTACTTCCTCGCGACCATCCACACCGAAGAGGCTGCGATGCAGGGTAAGGGCTGAAGTCTACCTTGACAGGTGAGTGGACCCTGACGGACTGCTTTACGTAGTACCTAGCTGAGCAGCGGGGTTGTCGAATCAAGAGTCTTTGCTGAGCATACCTAGCTTTCAGCACTCTTAAAACTACAATTCGAGGGCGGATAAGGGTTGCGGAGTGTCGAACAGCTAATTCTGCTTGTCCTTTAGGTGGACCGAGTACCTAATACCTCCGGTAAGGCCTTGGATCCGGCAGTTGAGAGCCGACGATACAAATTGAATCCCGGATCCACTTTAAGACGACAATCTCTCTGCAAACACAATCCGCTTGGAAGGGTCAATGTACTTCTTTGATGTGCGACTTTGGAGCAGCTTGCCTTCCCCATCTTTTGTGTACCATTGACGTCCCGCGATAGTCATGGACTTTCCAATACTCTGATAGTGGATGAACCTGCGAGATCGTGATATCCCATTATCTCTGGAAGGTTTGAAGGTGAAAGGAGGAGTACAGTAGGCGGGGTGCACGGTAGGACTTGTGTAGTCGTGGGCAATTAGCCTCGAGTCCTCAACTCGATAGTGCAAGCCCAAAAATGCTTAGTGTTAACGGGTAGGGTACCGGGAGATATTCATAGATTTGCTTCCGACCAGGTTGGGCCATTGCGAATTTGGGATGGCTGATGGGACTAGTTCGAATCCCTAGCCGTGGCTTGGAAAGCCAAAAGATATCGCGCTTCTGCTTGTCAATTGGGAGTGAAGTGTGACAAGCGGTTCGGCGCTGAGCGAGAGTGAGACGGGAACTTTTATGGGAGAGCAACAGTCCAGCCAGTCGCAGCCACTGTGTTGTGTGTCTCCCCGGACCAGCCGTACAACGAGCCTCCCCTCAACCCGATCAACCGCCCCGTCGCCCTCCCCCAACTCCTTCACCCTTCACAACTCCCTTGCCCACGTCGTTAACAAACGCACTCAAAAGCTCTCCCCCCCGCCCCGCCCCCTTTCCCCTTCACCTCGATCCTCGCGTTGTCACCTACCCCCACCACATCAAAGCTTCGCCTTCCCTAGGGCATCATCCCCACCAGTCCCCCTCTCCTCGAGCCGCCTCAGCCACACTTTGCCCGGGATCCGTTCCGGCGCCTGGATCTCACCGTGATTACCCACTTGCGATCCGTCCGAGCTGTTGATTGCTTAGAAACGACTGGAATCCGCACTCCTCGTGCCCAACAGGGTGCAAACTGTGCCTGAAGCGCCGCTGCAACTCAACGTGTCCGCCGACATCCTATTCTTTCAACTCGCCTTCCCTTGCGTAGCATTCGATCTCTATCTCCTCTTCACCACCAATATCTACTCTCCTCTCAACATCGTGAGGTTGCGACTTGCGATCGTACGGAAAGTGTCGAAGACAAACGGCACCCACGCTCAATCAGGAACAACTCCGCACACTATCGTCACGAGAAGTTCGGGCGGGGTACAACAACACAATGGCACAGAACGGAGGAAGTGTTATGAGAAGGTATACCCTGCAGCCTGTAGTCTTTCTTAGTTGTCTCGCGGCCCTGTCCCTTATGTCCCGTGGAAATTGAGCTGCGGATGTTCTACTCGGCGAACATATACTCATGGGGCGATTGGCGACCGTAGTGCCAGCTTCTTGCGCAATATCTGGCTAACCTTTGGGGGTCTAGGAAGCTGGTCATCATCGGTGATGGTGCCTGCGGAAAAACTAGTCTCTTGAGTGTCTTCACATTGGGATACTTTCCCTCGGTAAATTCCTCAGCCACCCAATTTCTGTTGGTATGCTAATAATGCTTAGCGATATGTGAGCAGCCTGGAAAGGTCCGGATGAACGTCTCTAATCGATGACTAGATCCCTACCGTCTTCGAGAACTACGTGACCGACTGTCGGGTTGATGGCAAATCCGTTCAGCTTGCATTATGGGACACGGCCGGCCAGGAAGATTATGAGCGGCTACGCCCCATGGCATACGCTCAAGCACATGTCATCCTTATTGGCTTCAGTGTCGACTCACCGGACTCCCTTGAGAACGTGAAGCATAAATGGGCAGAAGAGGCACGCGAGCGGTGCCCTGGTGTTCCCATCATACTTGTTGGGTTGAAGAAAGACTTGCGCGACGATCCCAACGCTCAGGAACAGATGCGTTTGCGGAGCATGAAGTTCACGACCCCTTCCGAGGGCAACACGATGAAGGACGCTATTGGTGCGCGGAAATACCTGGAATGTTCGAGTTTAACGGGTGATGGCGTTGACGATGTTTTCGAAGCCGCTACCCGGGCAGCCATGATTGCTAGCGATACGGGCGAGAGCAGCCATGGATGCTGTGTGATTCAATGAATGAGCTGGCATGTCTTTAGTCTGCAGTCTTCATGCTTTGGGGTCGATATTCTTCGGCTCTGGTATCTGCATTAGGGGGCGTTTTGCGTCAGGATCGGATTTGACCGCGTCTGGAGTTACTGGGAGCGCATTCTTGGGTTGTCTCACAAGGGTTCGACTCTACTGTCGCCCTCCTGGCCCTCATCATTCATGTGTTCAGCCTCCCTCCCCTTTAGTCTCTTCTCGTTTGTTGTTACTCTCGCTTATTTCAAAAGCTATCTGATACATAACATCTGTATTGGGAGGTAGGATTGGAATATGGATGCGGGTAGGTTGGGTGCAAACTGGGTTCATGATATTGGAGAGGGTGGGTCGAACGGGATGGTCGATTGAGGATCGTGTTAATACGCAATGCAAATGTGTCGCTCGTTAATCTTTCTTATGCATGAACCTCTGTATCCCTAATGTGAGTGCATCATGTCGGCTGGATCAGAGACCCTTTGCCCCATCCCAATGCACAAGCCTCGCGCTCAATGCATCTGACAGCCATAAGCTTCCCGGATTATGATTTATAGAGCCTTCGACCTCTGAACGAGCTGTGCCAACACTCCATCAACCCCTCTTCCACTCATGGTTCCAGCCACTTTTGCTCGGCCAATCCGTCTGTATTCTCGCATATTCGATTGGCGCTCCTTGCCAGATATTTCTTTTCTCCATAGCCACACGGTACAGTCGACCCTCATCCTTGCCCCCGGGCATCCCGTTCTCGCCGATTTGACGCAGTTCCTCGCAAGCGAGCCGCATGCTATTGTACATGCGCTCAAGATCACGCTCCTCACGATCGCGCTGCTTCGCCTTGTACAGATTCCACGCGCGGTGAATAGCCCAGTGCCGGAGGGCGCGCAAACGCGAGAAGCGCAGCGGGCGCGGCGTTCGGGGATGATTGAGGAAATAACGGATGAGAACTAGGACACATTGTTAATCTAGCATATATATACTAGGTACCAGACATACCTATCCGCTTGTCCTTCTTCGGACCGCCTTTGCCTTTCCGGGCTTGTAAGGTAGCGGATGTGCTGAAGCGGGAGATAGGCAATTGCACAGCAAGGGTCCGACTAGGGAAGATTTGACAGGCGGGCCAAGTGCCGGCAAGGCCATTGAGCGACCAGAAAGACTTCATGCTGGTGGTGGAGGCGTGAACTGTCGCCGTTGCGTCTGATGCATGGAGATGCGTGAGTGCAGACATTCGCTAGTGCGGCTCTTTCGGTGCCAAGCCGCGCGGTTGGCGGCTGCGCGCGAATGAGCGTCAGCCCTACCATCTGGGTTATTGGTCGGTCCGTGCGCACATAACAAGTGGCTTATGGAGAAGACAAAGCTGGCGGTGAAAATATCGCGCCTGTTTTGTACAAGGCACATCGACTACAATAGTATGTTCCATCTCGGCAGTAGTCATCTCTGGGCCTGTCCATGGCTGGCAGTTGAAATCTGGTCTACATTTGCCGATGTGTACCGTACTTCCTTCCCCATCTCCTAAGGGAGGAACTTGCGAATATTTGGTTCGATCCGAGTTTGGTCAAATCACAGTCCAACGCCGGCTGCAGTTAAACTCCCTTATGGTTATCTCATACTGAGCAAAGTGGAGCTAATGCCTCTTTTAGGAACATTCATGTGCGCTCTGCTGTCTCTACTACGTTGGCAGGTTCCTTGCTCTCTCCGCGAACATCATCCTGAGCCCAACACAAAATTTCCAGTCCCAAGAGGTCGCAGTTGTTACTGTTTCTTGACAGGTGGAGCATGTGTGCTAAGACTGACACAATGAGGCTGAAATGCTTGCACGATATGTGCGCCTTGTGGCCTTGTGGGCTGCGACATCCAAATAGCGGGGTGATGGAGTTATTTCTGGCAAACCTTTGAGGGTCAGATTCGTTGCATTGAGCATTCTCTTACGTATTCCGGAGGAAGTGTTTGACCTTGATATCAGTGGAATTTCAGCTCTAGCTCCTCGAACCGAAGGCAGCCTCCGCATCGGCAGCGCGTCAGCCTCATTTCCAACCCAGCCCTTTCGCAGTACTGTCTGCTTCATACCTCCATCCATGGAGACCTTCTCTAATCTACCACCTCTTTCCTGGGTCACTTAATGGCATCAGCCGATGCAATTAGAAAACGTTTTCATTCCCCGCATCTTGACTGGCGACCGGGATTAAGGCCCCCGCCAAAGTGGGGGTAGCTGAAGCTAAAAATAGGGTTCGGGGATTTCTAACCCTACCTACAAACAATTACCGCTCCATTACGCGAACTCAGCTCTTGCGTAACTACACGTGCTGTACAGCTAGCAAAGTGAAAGCAAACCTCCCCGCTACCACCACTTCTTGTTAGGCCTCCCATCTTCCTCCAACTTTTGTCCAAATCTCTCACGATCATGGATGCGGACAAGGACAACATCCTAGAGGCTTCGGCCCGCCACCCCAAGCCGGCGGGTAACTTCCAGTACGGTACCGCTGGAGTAAGCTTCCTTTCTGGGTTCGATGCAGATTGATGGAGCTTGCCCACTAACGCTATGTGTCTGACTACAGTTCCGCATGAAGGCGTACGTTTGCCCAGCTCCTTTGCCGTTCCTATTCCACGCATGTTGAACAACGAAATGGGAAACACTGGCTATGATGTGCTGCTAACAGCCGAGTTAGGAACCTGCTGGACTCGGTTGTCTTCAGGGTCGGCTTGCTCGCTGTGTTGCGCTCGAAGAAATTGAACGGACAGACGATTGGGCTTATGATTACGGCCAGCCACAATCCTCCGGAGGACAATGGAGTCAAGCTTGTCGACCCAATGGTATGAGAAGTTATTGCCCTCGGAATCAAGAATGCGGCTAACAACCTGACTAGGGTGAGATGCTCGAGGTGAGCCGGCTACATACTGCACCCGCTGGAAGAAGCTAACGGCTTCGAGCAAACATGGGAGACACATGCCACCACACTGGCCAACGCGCCCTCGGATGAGGCCCTGTTTGCCGCATTTGCGAAGCTATCATCAGACCTCAAGGTCCGCATGGACTCCCCGGCACGCGTCATTTTCGCGCGTGATACTCGTGCTTCCGGTATCACCTTGGCTGCCTCTCTTGTGGATGCACTAGACGCTCTCAAGGCCGAGTACACAGATTACAAGCTGCAGACTACTCCCCAGCTGCACTATCTGGTCCGTGCGATAAACACGAAGGGCACGCCTCACGCCTACGGTGAAGTTAGCGAAAAGGGGTACTATGAAAAGATTGCGGATGGGTTTAAGCTGGCCATGAAGCACCGGCAGACCAAGGGCCATGTGGTGGTCGACTGTGCGAACGGTGTCGGGGGACCTAAGCTGCGTGAGATGACCAAGTACCTTGCGAGCGCGAACGAGGGAGGTATTGACATCAAGGTCGTCTGCGACGACGTCGTGAATCCCCAGGCTCTTAATGTCCAGGTATGGTCTGGGCTTCTGTTTCACAATCCACTGGCTAACTTTTGCCAAGTGCGGCGCAGATTTCGTCAAGACGCAGCAGCGTGCGCCTCCGTCTTCCAAGGCCTCGCCGCTTGAGCGGTGTGCCTCGCTCGATGGAGATGCGGATCGGCTTGTCTACTACTTCATCGACAGCAGCAATACCTTCCATCTCCTTGACGGCGACCGGATCGCTACATTGACCGCATCTTTCTTTGCCGATCTCGGTCGTGCTTCGGGTCTCATTGACCGTCTGAACATGGGCGTGGTTCAGACTGCCTATGCCAACGGTGCCTCGACTCGATACATTACGGAGAATCTTCAGCTACCGGTCATTTGCACGAATACCGGCGTCAAGCACTTGCACCATGCCGCCACTCGGTTCGACATTGGAGTTTACTTTGAAGCTAACGGCCACGGTACCGTTATCTTCAGTGCAAAGGCAATCAAGGAAATTAACCGGCACGAACCAAGGTCCCCTGCTCAAGCTGATGCTTTGGAGACCATGAAGTCCCTTGTTGCTCTCATCAACCAGGCTGTCGGTGACGCCCTCTCCGATCTTCTCTTAGTAGAGGTCATCTTGGCTCACAAGAACTGGGGTGTCCAAGAGTGGCTCAACACTTATGTCGACCTGCCGAACCGTCTTGTCCGCGTTGAGGTGCGCGATCGTGGCATCTTCAAGGCTGTCGATGCCGAACGGAAGCTTGAGGCACCACTAAACATCCAAAAGGAGATTGACGACCTCGTCGGCAAGTACTCCAAGGGCCGGAGTTTCGCCCGGGCCAGTGGAACTGAAGACGCTGTCCGCGTGTATGCCGAGGCAGCGACTCGAGGCGAGGCGGATGAGCTTGCAGCCAAGGTTGCCGCCATCGTCCAAAAGTATGGCGTTTGAGAGAGGTGCATCAGAGTCGGCAACGGCTTCACTCTCACTGAAATGCTGGTTGCTAGGCCAAAGCTGGAAAGAAATAGGGATAATGATGGCGTTGAAATGGAATGACGCCCTACAATCGTTACGGTTGATGGTCATATATTGTTAATGGCTGCACGATACCGGCACTGATGCTGGACAAAAGCGATTTTCATATAGAGAGTTTGATCTCTGCCCGAGTCACTGGTTGTTCCTTCAATAGAGAACTGCCAACGAAGTTTGGTTACCGAAGTGTCTGCGTAGCAACCCTGAACTATGATCGCATGCGCATAGACGCTATACAGAGGCAACGTATTGGACCTGTTTTCGATCTACCCATCAACACTAGCACTTCGCAACCGGTAGCAACATGGATATATATCACTAGGGATGAACTTCTATGAAAAGAAAGCGGCGTCTCAAAGCCCCGTTGGCTGAGGACATGCGCCAACCAAATGCGACGCGACCTTCCCCAAAGACCACAAACTGAAGCTAGGGAGCAACGCCGATGTTAACCCACGGCATCCATTGATCAATCTCCAAGTGGCACGTCAGATGCTCACTGCCTGAACCCGCTGGTGCTGTGCACCAGACGCCCTCTTACCCACACGGCAATGGTGTTCCTATCGTCACCTCCGTATACCCACTTATGCACTCGATCCTCCCACCCCTCCCACCCGAACATATCTACCGGGCCGTGGTGCGCATGCAACCCCTCCCCATCCTCCTCCACATCGCCCATAGAAATCAATTGCGCATCCCACTCTTTACCCACTTCGAACCCGCCAATCCGGTCCTCAAGACCCACAACCCGCGCCCCACCCCGCGTCCCCAACCACAATGCCTCCTCTGCCGACAACTTGGTGTCGTCGCCCTCCGTCATGGCCACATGCCGCGATACCCAGATTGCCTGCCGCACCATCTCCAGCACACTCGCGCTGAACCCCCCGCTGACATCCGTTCCCAGCCCCACCGCAATCCCCTCGTCCAGCAGCCGCCGTACCCGCGCACACCCACTCGTCAGCGCCGTGTTGCTGGCAGGACAATGCGCGATCTTGGCGTCACGGGCGCGGATGGTCGCGATCTCGCTGTCGGACAGGTGGACTGCGTGCGCGAGGATCATTTTCGAGGTCAAGAGTCCTGCCGCGTCGTACACGTCCGTGTAGTTGAGCCGCTCCGGGAAGAGCTTTGCGACGAGCTCGATTTCGGACTTGTTCTCTGCGATGTGGGTTTGCGCCGGTACGCCGGTTTCCTTTTGCAGCGCGCCTAGCGCTGCGAGGCAATCTGCTGTGCAGGAGGGGGCGAAGCGCGGGGTTAAGATGGGTGAGACGAGTTCGTATTTCGGGTCGATGGAGGTGATGTAGTCGATGCAGGCGCGGGATGCGGCCACGGCCGCTTCTACAGATTCATCGCGGTAGAAGTCCGGACTCAAATCGGAGTTCATGCATACACGACCGACGAAGGCACGCTGGCCCTTTGCTAGACAGATGTCGGCGAGGAGGTTGGTGGCGGGCACGTGGATGGTGGCATAGTAGGCGGCGGTGGTGGTGCCATGAGAGAGCGTACGGGAGACGGCGCGCGAATAGATTCTCGTAGCTTTGTCGAGGTCGGAGAGCGATGATTCGAGCGGGAAGGTGTAGGTGTTGAGCCAGTCGAGGAGCGTGGATTTACCGAAGATGCCGGCGTTGGGGTACTGCGAGGCGTGGATATGGGTGTCTGTCAGGGTATCAGCTCCTTCGTCCAACCGGAAGATTTAGGGACATAAAAGCGCCTTGATATAGCCCAAAGGGGCAAATATACGTACCTATAAAACCGGGGAAAAAGAAGCTGGTGCTCCCAATGCGGACAACCTTGCACACGCCCCAGCCATGCCTCTCCTGCACCTTCGCCACATCCTTGACCCCGCGCTCCACAAAGGCGATGGTGCCGGTCTCGTCGACGCCAATGGCGCCCTCGTCGCAGATGTCCAGCTCTTGCAGCGTTTTGCAATGCACGAAAGACCCCACGTAGATGGTACGCTCCAAGGGAATCTTCCGCCCTTGCCCCGCCTGCGTGTCGGAACCCATGCTACCGTTGGAGAGAGCCACCAGCCTGGTCCAGAGAGCTGCAATTGACATGGAGGTTAGCCCGATCGAAAAGGGGGGATTCTGGGGAGTTTGGGAGATGCCCGAACCTCTAAACTGGAGATCAAGTGGGCTGGTCTTTCCTTTATCTCCTTCGCACCTTGCCTATCTTTCTAGGGGTGTGGGATGGGGAAAGCTACAGTTGGAAAAAGCAATTTGCCGATTTGCCTAACGTTAGTACTGGTGGCACTGCGCATGCGCGGCTAGAGGCGGCCGGCGAACTCCGGATCAAGGAATATACCGCGATGCTATCTGACTTCAATCAGGGCCTCCAACAGCCCTCTATGGCTGACAACTGCAAACAGTCTGACTTGGTGTCTGAAAAATTGTTGCAAAAAGTACCTGCTAGAGTTGAAACCTCGACGCTCAACATCGTCTTCAAATGAGCGAAGTTAAGTGAAGCGGTGTTGTAATGTCATATGAGCAAACGGTGTTCACGAGCACTCACTAATGCCTGTCAGCATATCGCACTAAGGACTTCACAAATGCATCGACCTTCATGAAGAAGGAATCGTTTTTGCATTAATGGACAAGCCCCTCTTCATGTAGGTAAAAATTTGGCGCTCAAGTTCACCGAACGTAGCATCACCTTACGCACATCGCAAAAGATCAGACCGTCTCCTTCACTCAACCAGCGACTTGATCGTACAGAGACCATAACCAACCTTTTCCCCGCCCAGTCATAATTTACAAACATAACCCCCGAGCGCCAGACATGTCCTAGCACCGCGCTAAGCTAAACGCTGAATTCAGAGATGCCCGCCGGACCCATGTCATTGTAATCTGCCCGGGTCATGAAAGCCTTACTAGGACCTTGATCGAACACGAAGATTATCCTAGCCGCCACCTGCGCCCCGAGGAAGTAGGCCTCATCAAAGCCATGCTCCTTCCACTCGGGGAAGTACTCGCCAACCCGGGCCCACTTGGCGCTGGTGGGTGTCTGGCCATGCGATGAGTGCATGTTCTGGTTTGATCCCAGCGCGTTCCCGGGGTTGAGATTTTGATTATGGGCGGCCGTCGTAGCTGCGAGCAGTAACGGATTGACATTGCTGCTCGGCTGGCCGAGCCCAAGGGGACCAAGCTGAGGCTGCGGCGTTTGCGATCCGGTGCCGGCAGGTGTGGATAGATTCGAGGGAAGCTCTGAAGTGAATATAGTCGCCGAAGAGGGAGAAATTATATATCTGCTCTGGATGGTGGCCATGAGAGTCTCTTTGAATCCTATACGACGTCAGTAATGTAATAAAGTGGGGTGCAACATTTACATACCCCGAATCTTGGAGCCGTTCCCTACGAGGATCAGGTTGTCCCAGCATTCGCTCCGCCTAGCCACATCTACGGCACTGATGGTGCGATGGATTCCATCAGCAATCCGATCTATTATACCACCACTGGCAGCCTGGAAACGTTCCACGCCGACTTCGATCTCTCGCCGAGGTGCGCCGGCTTGCTTTGGGGACGTCGGTGTCCCATTCGCATCCGTCACTTCGACTGCCTGCCTGTCGGAAATCGAAGGCTTTTGGTTGCCCTGATCAAATTTGGCATGCGCCTCGGCCATCTTTTGTCCACTCATGTTCATGCCTTTGAGAGCATCCAGCAGGGCGTGATCCTGGTACGTGAATGTGGCTTTCTCCCGCTTGTTGTTTGGAAGTTTGGTGATTTTACTTGCTGCATTCGCCGCCTCCACGCCACCCTTCTTTTTGGCCTGCTTCTCCAGCTTCTCACGTTCCTTCTTTGCTAAGAACTCTTCCATTTTACCGCCCGTGACGATGCTTGCCACATCCAAGATACCTTCATTGTCATCTTCGTCTTTGCCCTCCTCCCCAACTTCGGTATTAGGACCAGGTCCTCTTGGAGCTTCCCCTAGTGCCCCAGCAGTGAGTCGGTGACCGGGGCCAGAATCTGTTGCACCAGTGGATGCGGCAGAAGCCGGGTTGCCAAGGTCATTGCCACTTTCATCAGACTTTCCAGGTAGGGGTGTACCAGGGGGCAGGAGCTCGCAAATCGGGTTCTTCTTGAGTTGCTCGCACATGTCGCGCGTGAACCTTTGCGAGGAGAGGAGCCTGTGGAGCTGGTCTGTCATGGCCTCGCCTCCACAGCCGGGCATGGCAATTTGACGGCCGGTGGAGTTGATACAGAAGTTGGTGATGGCCGTGATATCTGCCTTCTCAAAGCCGACATCGATGACGCATGCATTCACCAAGTCCTTATGCGCCCACATAGACGCGTAAGCGGAGTCGATGATGCTGAATGCGGGTGTCTTAAACTTCTCAAAAAAGAACTGCGTCAGTCTGTTGTGGTCTTTACGTCCCCAGGCGGGCTGTCCGACGAGAAGTATGGGGGTGTGGAGGCCAGGGCTCAGGCGATTGTGAATGTAGCTCATGAGGGCGAAGAAACAGGACCAGTCGACAATCCTGCCCTCAACGATGGGCCATACAGCGCCCTCTTCAGTTTCAAGATCCTCGTAGTACTCCGGCTCGTCTGCGCCGTCGCCATTTTGTTGCGCGCCGCTTTCCTTTTCACGTTGGCGTACTTTGAAAGGTTCCCATTCCCCAAGTTTCTCGGCGGGGAACATGCGCGACCTCATGCGCAATTTCGCGGGCGTGAGAGATTCGGGGATCCCAAGTTGGGCCAGGGTGGTTTGCGAACCCGGGACGATAATCTATGTCGCATCAGCGGTGGGGTGCAGCAAACATGACGAGATTGTTTGGCCTTACGAGAATCTGATCATCTTTGAAGAGAGGCATCTGGCCTATGTTGCAGTCACTAGGCTAAAACTTCTGCGTTGAACGGTCAAGAGCAGCGCTTGGAAGCTATGTACCGGTAGAACGCGCTGAAGCTGGGTGCAGGGGAGGCTGGGGTTGCGGAAGTCGCGACTTCGGCATACGAGTTAATCCGCTGGTGAACTGGGAAGCGATAGCTTGGCAATCTGTTCCGCGGTCATGTGATACGTAGTAGAAATACGTTGATGAAAGGTACAGTACCGTATATATTTCGTAGCGGCTAGGGAAAGGAACAGCAGGGGAAGGAGAAGCTGCAGGGACTTGGGGAAAGGGACAAGAAGGCGTAAACCAGCTGCTTGGCCGACATGGGTCAGAACTGAGGATGAGAGGGCAGGAAGCTCTCGAAGAGCCCTGCAGACCGTCGAGCCGGGCAAATCAGGTGCACTGGAAAATTCCACGTCGGCTTCTTCAACCGACAAGCACATGCTCATCGATATACACATGTAATTGTACCGCACGGAGTACATTGATCCATTTGACGCTCTAAGACGTCCCGAGCTCTCTCTTAGCCGGCCCCTTGCCTAGCTTCCGACTTTTGCTGGCAGAAGCTCATATAAGCTCCGACGGCTTCATGAAAGTGGTCCTCACAAAACGCCGACGTCATTCCATTGCTTAGCTCCCTTTCAAAAAGAGGGCTTAAGCCGCCATCTTCGGATCGAAGCTCTGTGCTGATGTCTTGAGGGCTTGTTGTATCCCCAAGTCCTCACCCTTCATACTCCGTACACCTTCACTATCCTGCTGCCCAGTCCTTTCTGACAGCTTGTCACTTTCTTTCTTCGTCACCAAAAAAGTGACCTGACAGAGACCCACGTGCGCTGAATGTGAACGCCTCATTTGCTTGGAGCCCGCTTCTCGAGGCGCGCTACCTTGAGCTTCACGCGCTTGACCCCCCCCCCCCACCATCCTCTGCAATCACTTCCATAAAACCCGCCAACCACTCGCCGAGTTTGTGGACAGAATCAGCCTCGCAGCAAACACATATTCCTATGAAACTCACTCGTTGATCAGTCATGCGCATTGGCCCTGCATTCCCATCATGTCGCAGAACGTCACCCAAGCTGCTGCTGCTGCTCATGCCACAGCGGCTGTTGCCAAATCCGCAGACACCAACACAACCTTTGGCCTCTTCGCTTGGGTCATCCTATCCGTTCTGAGAGTCATTCCAGGCTTGCTCTACCACGTCGTCACCTTCACCACCATTACCATCCCCACATGGCTCTACAGGGTCTTGTCCATCAGCCTCACTGTCACGGTCAATTTCAGTACATTGGCCTTCATTGGTGTTGCCTGCCTTTCGACTGTCAGCTATCTCGTTCGATACCGCTACCACACCTATGCTCGTTTGCCAGCCGAACCGCCGCGGAAAGAGCCCGAGGTTGAAGTCTTTCCAGACCCCCAATCTGGCGACGCTAAACCCGGCTTATCCAATTATCTTGATGAATTCCTGAGTGCCATCAAGGTTTTTGGCTATCTCGAGAGGTTGGTGCATCATCATTACAGTATCAGTCGTTTGCTAAGCAGCCAGACATGTTTTTCATGAGCTCACTCGAACCATGCAAACGCGAAAGCTGGTTGCTGGTGAGACAGTGTTGCTTGAAGACGAAAATGGCTTCTGTCTAGTGGTTGAAGGTGCCGTTCAGATCTTTGTTCGCTCCAGGCGTGACGAGTATGAGGCAAAAGATGGCTTCGAGTCGGACGATGAGTCGTCGCCTCCAGGAAACCGACAAGGATACCAGCTAATCACAGAGGTCAAGAACGGAGCGCCAATGTCATCTCTCTTCAGCATTCTCTCATTGTTCACAGAAGACGTGAAACTAAAACACGGTGACGACGAGCCTCCTGCGTCTGCCGGGTTTAGCCCAACGCATGTGCAAGGGGATGCCGCTCGTTCCCAAGCGACACCGGAACCCAATACGCCGCTTCAGAGTCCCGTCAATTTCTTCCCTGACCCCCGTCAAGGCTCCCTCCACAGGAGGACGCAGTCGAACCTTGCCAGTCCCGCAGTCGGTGGACGACTTCCCATACCACCTCTTACGCTCGACCCAACGGAGGATGCAAAGAAATCCCGGAGCCATGTTCCTCACAACCATCGCGAATACCGGAGGCATCTCTCAGCGCATCCCGATATCGTTGCGAGGGCCGCGGTGGACTCGACCATCGCCATTATCCCGGCTTCGGCATTCAAGCGCCTTACCAAGATGTACCCACGCGCAACTGCTCACATTATCAATGTGATTTTGACCCGCTTCTACCGGGTTACGCTGGTTACCGGCCACCAGTATCTTGGATTGACGCAGGAGATACTGCGGACCGAGAAATTGATGAACCAGTACACCACATGCGACTTGCCGGACTACCTCCGTGATTCGGCCTTGGTTCGACTCAAGGAGAAGTTTGCAAAAGAACGGGAACGTATCGGACCTGATGAGAGAATGAAGGGTCTCGCCCTCCATAACCCTCGAGTTGGCCGCCGCCGAGGCTCTAGCTCCGCTTTACGGAAAGAAGCCTCGCTACAGGCACGACTTGCGGCCGCCCGTTCCATGGGCGCTCGATCTCCGGATACCCCCTTTTCAGAAATCGACAGAGTAGGTATCAGTGCGGGCGATTTGCTGGCCAATGGACGCAGATTTTCATTCTCGCAGCCGCTCCAGACGCCGATGGTTACGCGACGTGGTGCTCGTTCTCCCCTCGACCAGAGCTATTTCCGTCCTCGTACCATGAAATACGACCACCAGGAGTCTGTTGACGAGAGCGAGATCTTTCGTGAGGCGATCCTAGAATGCATGTTTAAAGTCATTGGCTTGACAAACATTAATAACCTCCCTAAACCGGAGTCAACGGAACATTCGCCGCGCCTCGTCTCCTTCGACTCAAGACGACAAAAGGCGGTGTTCAGCAATGGTTTTGGCTTTGACCAATTCGACGGCTCGACAGAGGCTGATTCTGAATCGGTAGCTTCTGCACCGCTGTCGTCCGCCAGCACTCTGAATCCGCAAAAACTCGTGGAGGACATGATCAATGAGCTTGATATCGTCTATTTTGACAAGGGCTCGGTATTGGTTGAGCAGCAAGAACGCCTCCCTGGGCTGTATTATGTCATTGACGGCTTCCTCGAAGTCAGTATAACGGTGGAAGAGGAGTCAAAGGACTACAACATCTTCGGAACTGCTGGGTCAACTCCTGATGGCATGCCCACTCCACTGAAGAGGGTCACAACTCAGGACGCCCGGAAAGGTTCCTCTCATCATGGCTCGGGAAAGCCTAGCAAGCCGGGCGACAAGCGGAGACTACATCGTCAATCGTTGTTCCTTCAGAAGCCGGGATCGCTTGCAGGGTACTTGCCAGCCGTATCGTCATACCGGTCATTTGTTGATGTTACCGCGAAAAGCGACGTCATCGTCGGCTTTTTGCCCCGCAGTGCGCTTGAACGCCTCATTGAAAGATACCCCATCATTCTGCTGACCTTGGCAAAGCGCCTGACTTGCCTGCTGGATCGTATGATTCTGCACCTAGACTTTGCTCTGGAATACCTCCAAGTCAACGCTGGCAACGTCATTTACAACCAAGGAGAGCAGAGCGACTCCATTTACATTGTTTTGAATGGACGTCTGCGGGCAATTCAGGAGCAAGAAGACAAGCCCATCCGTGTGCTTGGGGAGTACGGGCAAGGAGACAGTGTGGGAGAGCTTGAAGTGCTAAGCGGAACCATCAGACCTGGTTCACTTCATGCCATTCGCGACACCGAATTGGCGAAAGTTCCACGTGTACTCTTCAACAGCCTTGCGCAAGAACATCCCGGCGTCACCATGAGGATGTCCAAGATTCTTGCCAGACGCATGCGTGCTCTGATGGAAGAACGGCTTGCTGGACACACTACGGATCGGACATCAACTGGGCCCGGTGTGAACCACTCTTCAACCGCGAATCTGCGCACTGTGTGCATAATGCCTGTAACTTCGGGTGTTCCTGTTGTCGATTTCGCTGCTCGCCTGGTCAACGCACTCGCCCAGATTGGCACTTCAGTCGTCTCGCTCAATCAGGCAGCCATTCTCAACCACCTCGGGCGACATGCCTTCAGCAAAGTTGGCAAGCTTAAGCTGTCGCAGTATCTCGCCGACCTCGAGGAAAAGTATGGACTGGTACTTTATGTCGCAGACACTACTGTTCAATCTCCTTGGACAAGCACCTGTATCACTCAGAGCGATTGCATACTTCTCGTTGCTGTGGCCGATGCATCACCTGCCGTCGGCGAGTATGAGCGCTTTTTGCTCACGACTAAAACAACGGCACGGAGAGAGCTTATCCTTCTACACACAGAACGGCTTTGCCCCCCGGGCCTCACTCGCAAATGGCTTCAGAATCGGATGTGGATCAACGGTGGCCATCACCATATGCAAATGGCATTCAAAACTTCCCCAGAGCCGGTCCATCAACCCAACCGGCGGTTTGGCTCGGCATTGAAGCAGCGCGTACAGGTCATTCAAGCGGAAATCCAAAAGTACACTAGTCGCAAAGTGCCGCAGACGCCATTATATTCTGCAGAGACGCCATTCAAGGGTGATTTTCACAGATTGGCTCGCAGACTTTGCGGCAAGTCTGTGGGGCTGGTGCTGGGTGGTGGAGGTGCTCGCGGAATAGCCCATGTTGGTGTAATTCGAGCTCTGGAGGAGGCCGGGATTCCAATTGACATGATCGGTGGGACGTCAATCGGTGCTTTTATCGGTGCCCTTTACGCTTGGGATGCGGGTATCGTCCCAATGTACGGTCGAATTAAGCGCTTTGCTGGTCGTATGGGCAGCATGTGGCGCTTTGCTCTCGACCTGACCTACCCCTCGTGAGTCGCCCATTTTTTCTCTTTTATGACTAACGATTTGAAGTGCTTCCTATACCACTGGGCACGAGTTCAATCGCGGTATCTTCAAAACGTTTGGCAACTACTCGATTGAAGATTTCTGGCTTCCTTTCTACTGCAACACAACCAACATTTCCAAGTCACGCATGGAGTACCACACCTCAGGATACGCGTGGCGCTATATCCGCGCATCCATGTCGCTCGCTGGTTTACTCCCACCACTGTGTGACGAAGGTAGCATGCTTCTGGATGGTGGCTACATTGACAACTTGACGGTTGTGCATATGAAATCTCTCGGGGCCGACGTCATATTTGCCGTTGACGTCGGCAGTCTCGATGACAATGCACCACAGGAATACGGCGACTCGTTGTCAGGCTTCTGGTCGCTCTTCAACCGGTGGAACCCCTTTTCCGTGGCACCCAATCCGCCAACGCTTAGTGACATCCAGTCACGCTTGGCCTACGTCTCGAGCGTAGATGCCTTGGAGCGAGCCAAAAATATGCCTGGCTGCCATTATATGCGGCCAGCCATTGACCCATTTGGCACGCTACAGTTTGGGAGTTTCGACGAGATTTATAGGGTAGGGTATGAGTATGGGAAGGAATACCTCGCCCACTTGAAGGAGCAGCGCGTGTTGCCACTGATGGAGGAGAGTGAGGAGAAGAAGAATTTGAGGAGGACGACAATGGCCAGACGGGCTAGCATTTGAGGCAAAGCTGATTGCAACCTGGAGTTTAGGCAGTCTCCTCTGATGGCGGTAGAATGTAGAACGACGATACATCTTCATCCTGGCGGTCGTGCCCTCCCCGTAGTATCAACTCGACGGTAATACTGCAGACTGAATGGCAAACTCCGAGTTTTATTCATTTTCTCCTTAGCATGTTGCCGGTGACTCGTTTCTCTTTATGTCCGTTTCGGGACATTCAAGTTAACGTGAATCGTCTTGATGTTAAGGTAGCCCCGGAGGCCCTCGATTCCGCTCTCGCGACCGTATCCGGACTGTTTGATGCCGCCAAACGGGGTATGTATCGACGTATTGAATGCTGCGTTGATGCTCACAGTTCCTGCTTCGATCTTCCCGGCCAAACGGAGAGCCCTAGAGATATCCGACGTATAAATGGCCGCTAATCTTATGAGACATGAAAAACTCTGAAGTTGACAATCGACTCACATCCGAGGCCATACTCCGTGCCATTTGCCAGTCCAATCGCTTCCTCTTCGGTCTTGAATGTCCTGAGGCAAAGAACAGGGCCAAATATCTCCTCCGTGAACCTGCGAAAGTCAGCGAGCTTTCAGGAACCGTCTCCCGGCGTACACTCTGCTATCAACAGCCGGGTTCAGTAGCACAGTAGGCTGCACAAATGCCCCTTTGTCGCCTAGCCTGTTCCCGCCAACCAGGACCTCAGTGCCCTCGGCCTTAGCACCCTCCAGGAAGCTCATAACACGCTCAAACTGCGCTCGGTCCGCCAGCGGGCCGATTGCCGTGGTGGCACTCGAAGCGTCTCCCATCTTTCCACTGGCGTTCTCAAAGGCGAACTTGAGTTTCTTCACGAATTCCGCCGCAATGCCCTCCTGGACGAGCACTCGGGACGCGGCAAAGCAAATCTGACCCGTATTGCGTAAGAATCCACTAGAGTTGGCCTCAACGGCGTTGTCAAGATCCGCATCATCGAAGATGAGCGATGGCGACTTCCCACCGAGTTCTAGTGACACATGCTTCAGGTTGGACCGCGCCGCCGCTATCTGGACCGCACGCCCCGCAGCCGCTGAACCCGTGAAGGCAATCTTCGCAATCTGCATATGCGATGCGAGGTGGGCGCCCACAGAACCCGCTCCGGTAACAATGTTGATCACTCCGGGCGGAAAGCCCGCCTCCTTGATCAAGTCACCGTAAGCCAGCGCTCCAAGTGGCGACTTCTCCGACGGCTTGAAGACAAACGTATTGCCCGCTGCCAGGGCAGGCGCCATCTTCCACGCCGCAAGCACGTGCGTCGCGTTCCAAGCCGCGATGCCCGCACACACCCCCAGTGGCTCATATTGCACGATCTTGTACGTGCCGTCGCCGTCTGGCGGGTAGCTCTCGCCAGCGATGCGGCCGGCGTAGCTGGCGTAGAAGCGCCATAGGGCAGCGGGACCGCGGCCCACGCCCGCGGCTGCAATGATGGGCAGGCCCATGGCTATGCTCTCGAGCTTCGCCAGCCGCTCTGCATGCTGCTCCAGCAGATCAGCGAACTTGAGCATGCATGCTGCGCGATCGCGGCCGGGGAGTGCGGCCCAGGATGGGAAGGCGCGTTTAGCGGCAGTGACGGCAGCGTCGATGTCAGTTGGCGAAGCCACTTGGACGGCGTCGGTGACGAGAGAGTCATCGCTGGGGTTGAAGATGGAGAGGGCTTCGTTGGTGGTGGCGGGGACGTACTGGAGCGGTTAGTGGGGGGTTTGGTGGGGTTTGGTGGACGTGATACTTCATTGTTGATGAACTGGTTCGTTTGGAACTCAGCCATGATGATTTGTAGCTTGCGTGAGCTTATAAATTCGGGATGGAGATGGACTGGTTATTATGAAGGATACTCTCTGCTTGCTATTTATTATTTATCCCTATGATGAAGACTGATTCCCCTCATGAGGCCGTCCGAGGTCCCACGCACTCTACCCCGCTCCAGGCCGCATTGGGAGCTGATCCTGGTACGGAGGGAACGGCTAATATCAGTTGCTGGTAGGGAAGAAGGCTCATATACTTGAAGACTGAAAAGTACCCTTCAAACGGAACTTGTCAGCCTTAATTAGACGGGAGACTGTGTGTCGTTGGTGCACTCCTACTGGATTGCCATCGGACCTGTCCATCTTTGCGGGGTTTGGAGCACGCCATGGTCTGGGTATGATGATTCCCACAGACATGGATTCCACTTCGGGTTTGTCGCATCTGGACAGACTTAATGTACCAAGGAGGGTGGTGAGCAGACGTCGAGATAAAGCGGACGCCGCGCGTTTTCACTCCACCACGCTAAAGCAGGACTTCGCAGGTTCTAGAACCTGTGCCACGCAAGCACATCGAGGATGAAACTAACACATAGGATCGAAGGTATAAAGAGGTACGAGCTATCCGTCATATTCTGGCAAAAGTATCCCAATTCATATCAGCTGCTTTGCAGTCAACCTCAAGTCCTCAAAGAGGACCGCCCCGGACCGCCGAAGTCCCGTCATCTGGCCCAGGAAGACCCTTCATACGTCAACGTCAACGACTCACGCCCATGAAGGCCATGGCTCGATACCTACCTCTTCATCGCCCGGTTCCCGGTATACACCCCGCGGTTTCTCAACATCTCGCAAGCGCTCCTTGACAATGTTGCTCGTATCAATCGCTTCGACGTCATCCCGTTCTAGAGATGAATGCACCGGGTCAGCCATCTATAATCCTGGAGGTGGAGACTCAGGTATCATCCATACCAAGCTGCGCGTCGCTATCTTCTGTGGCCGGATTCACGCCACTCGGCACCGGGTCTGTGTCTTTCAGGACGGGAACCGCGTCGTGGTCTTTCCGGGCGTAAGCACCGGGGGCGAAGTTGTCGCTGGGGTAGATGTCTTCAACCTTTCTTTCGTCGGCAGGCATCGTGGATCAAGATGTGGATATGGTATTTCGGGTTCAACGCTGAGTAGAAGTCATCCAAGTTGCTTGGAATGGTCGTCCTCAAAGGCTTTCATTTATGCCTGTGGGTTCTCCGAGTACCTCATGGAAGGTTGTGTGTTGGAGCGTCATCGTGACGTAAAATGTGGTGATCAGTTTGTGACGGGAAGGCACGTCTTGGGCTGACGGGCTACAAGAGATCGCGATGCCGCATACTGGCAGATCAGTGTAACATAAAGCTAGGCAAAGATCAGAGAAGAGCGCCCTCGATGATGGGGGAAAGTGCTCTCTTTAAGGGAACGATCCCGATCCCGCGGGGTCCGAAGGCAAGAGTCCGGGGGTGGGGACACCGCTTAGGCGACCGGAACAGTTCGCAACTTCCGCCTCATCACGGCCGGCCCAGACCAACCATCGATTGTGTTACTGGCCTGGGGAAGTCTACGTTGCGTACACCTCTCATTCGGGAGTTGACCCAGACACTTGTATAGCATACGCAGCATCATGTAACCAGCATCCGCCACACGTCACCAGATTCATTGGTCCAAAGGAGATATCTAACAGCGACTGCCGGGTCCAGGCCGAGCCGAGAGCTCCACGTCCTGCAGCCTTTTTCCACGCTTAGAAGGCCGCCTGTTTCCGCTATCTAGAACTAGCTCGGGCACTTGGCTAGCGAATTTAAGAGGACCGGTGAGCTGATATGAGGGCTGTCAAAGCATCTGAAAAATTGCGAGCAGGTAGAAGTCTGGATGGTTCGAGCAAGACCTGAACGTAATTATGTACTTCGCGTCCAAGATTCCATCGAAGATGCGCTTATTACGCATCCTTTCATTGGTTCTTTTTCACGACACGTGCTCCGCAAGGCTGAAACCCACCCTTGTTCTTGGATGAAAGAGCGAAAGTTCATTGCCTCTGCTTACGCAAAATCAGCAGCAGGAGCATGTTTCGGCATTTGTGGATTTGCCTTGAATACTGTAGTTCTAGTTCTTGAGAACAAAAGGGTGGTCAATCCAAACCACGGTCTTCGTCAGTGGTACTCGCAATGGGTCGCGGAGCATCCACATTGCAACGTCCTCATCGCCGTAGTGTACCACAATATTCAATCATCGTGGAAACAATGGAACCACAATCTCTGCTTACCTTTATCTTGGAGATCGGAGCCCGCCTAGAACAATCTAACACCTTTGGTCACCCGACATGGGTTTAGCTTCACCATGTTGCATACTCAGATCTACCTACAGCGCGTTCCTATCGGCCTCACGGGGATGATTTAAGCATCAAGCATACTAGTTTGCCGAACTGTCCATAGGGCCCTAGTTCCTTGCTGAAGAATGTCTGGCCGGGAGGATATATGGCAAGTTTGTGATGAAGAAGCCGACGAACCAAAGTGATGAGAGTATTTCGAAGTTCCATAATTATGGTGATGCAGTACGTGGTTGACAAGGCGTGAATCCCTCCTTCAATCAATGTGTATAAGCCAGCGGCTCAGAGTCAACAATCTCCGCAAGCAACATTGCAGCAAATCTTCAGTGTAACAAAACGGCATGCGCGAACAATAAAACAATACGTCACTTACGCCTAGCTACGTCACCGTGACGAAAGCGGCTAAGCACAAAGCCAATGCATCAATGCTTCCGCAAAAGCAACACGGTCGCGTTGTAAGGGGCCTGCGGTTCCGATTGGACCATTGGCCATCGATCGGGCGCGGGCATGGCTCGCGGAGCAAGCACTGACAGCCGCTCGGACATCGTGGTCGGTAGCCGCGGTGGGGAAGCCGGACCTGAGCGAGGGGCGTACGGTGCGGGGCTGAGGGGAAGCCAGGAGTTGGAGTTAGCACTCTCCAGCCGCCTGCAAAACACTGCAAAGAGCGCAACACAATTCAAGATGGGGAGAGCCTGGTTCGATTCATAGCCGCATAGCTCAGCATAGTCATTTATCCCCGCGATCACTATATGATGTCTGGAGCTCCTTGGCCATGTAAGCCTACCACTGTGGCATGGGCATGATGATCCTAACAACGCTTCATATCCTTCCCTTTCCCAGTAGGCTCGAAGAGCAAGAAGCATGAGAGCCCGAATGCCAGCAATAGAAAGCCCTGCAGCGCAGCAGCCGAAAAAGCGCCGCTATTCACGAGACGGAGCGTTCCAGGAAGAGTCAGAAAAGAGTCAGAAAAGAGTCAGGCTTCATTCCGTGCATACATGCTTCCGCAGCATCCCGCCAGTACACACACCCCGCAAATAAAACCCCAGTGAATCGAGAACAACCCATAACGTACTTGCCGCGTGCAGAGGAACATAAGAAAACCTACTCCCATTTCACAACCCAGCAAGCAGATAGTACAGGCGAAAAGGAAAGAAAACCAAGGGAAGATTAGTCTTCATCCTCATCTTCCTCTTCGGCAGCCTACTCATCCTGTCAGGTGAGTTATTCCACGAGAGCGAGAAGGGATACGAGCGAGGGGTATGTGGGCACTAACAGCATTGTACTTGGCCTTCTCGGCTTCGTAGCGCTCCTTGTCCTTACGGGCCTGCTCCTCGTAAGGCTTCTTGTCCTTGTCCGTCAATTCCTTCCACTTCTCGCCAAGGATCTTGCCGACATCACCTGCAACGGTGGTTAACATTGAGCCATGGCCATGGAGGGGTGTCTAGACTTACCGAACTTGATGCCAGGGTTATCCTCGCGAACTTTGTCACGGTTATCGTTGGCGAAGAACATGTAAGCAGAGAGGCCACGCTTGGGAGCGTTGGGATCTACGGACGGTTAGCTCTACGACCGGGGGACTGGAAGACAAGACATACCCTTCTGGCGCTTGGTCGGGGCCTTGGCCTTGGACTTGCGGGTCTTCGTTTCCTTAGGCATGGTGTTGAATGAAGAGAGCTGATTAGAATGTTAGCGATGTGCCGGATTCACAGCGATGATGAGTAAAGCGGAAGGAAGGAAGTGAGAGCGAGAGAGAGAGGCCTGATGAGGAGCTCGGGGACGTAGAAGTGAAGGGTGCAGGAGAGCGAACGCGTTTCGTTGGCATGAATGTGGGCTAACGCGCAGTCGAGATGCAGAGACTGCCAATGACGCGTCTGAAAAGCGGCGATGAACGCGCTTTTCTGCAACTTGACGCGACGATGAGAGAATGCGATGGTGGTGAGGGGTAGACTTGTCGCAGCCAGTGCATGCGCAACACCATTGCAATGGTGAAGCGACGACAGAACGGCGAGTTTTTTTCTCAATTAAGAAAAGACTCACTCTGATGAGGTTCGCGATCAGGAAAATGAAGCAGAGAGTTTATGCGCCTGTGATGGGGATCAGCTGCTAGCTGTTGGAGGTGCACAGTAAAGGTTGAAGTGGGAGCGCAAGGCTTCGCGGGCAGGTTAGACGGGAGCAGGCTTGCGACAGCGACGACAGATGAAGGAGAAGCGATGAAGCTTCTCGTGCAGGATCTGAAAGCGTTTCGTTGAAGCAGGAGAAGTGAAGGGAAAGGAGAGTGGTATTTGTGAGTATTGGAAGAAAAGTGAAATTTTGTTGAAGATCGGAACTGTTATGCAGAGGGGTTGCTTGTGAGTATGAGTGCAGGCAAACGTACCGTAGCAGAGTAGTATGGGGGGAGTTTGTATGGGGGAAAATGTGAGTGAGTGGGTTTGGGTGGGAGAAGCAGAGTGAGAGAGGAAGAGAGTGGTAGGAGACAGGCGGGTGCGGGCACTGCAAAGTAGTTTGGGTGGACCAGTTGCTTTGGTTTGGGTGGCCGGGGGGATGGGAGGAGAGAGGGAGAGGAGGGGGGAGGGTGGCTTGGCAGTTTTTGGGTGAGAGTGGGCGGAAGCGGGGGACCCAGTCAGTGGTCGTTCTTGCCTTGTGCTTGCCAGTCTCCTGTGCACTCCCTACCGTACCTACAACTACAGGGTGTTGCGGTGTCTCCGTTTGCGGTGTTAAATATCAACTAGAGAAATGACACTTGATTGGCCATATTCACATTACCACGTGTTGGTTGTGTATGATACAGGGTGCGCTAATAATCTCCAACGCTAGCCGTTTACGGGAGAGCGCAGGACCCCTGGCGACCATTTCATTGAGAACCGCGACAGCGGCACGACTTGCACGAACACGATGTGGCAGAGAGCGACCGAATGGATATCGGTTGAGTGGCTCTCGGTCCCGTTCTTTTCCTATATCTCTCATCGGCCAACACCCGATACATCAACGCTGGTGTACCGTATGGAGCATATGGCGATACTTGATGGATTCCGGTATCGGGGAATCGTACAACTGACCATGGTCGTACTTCGTCAAGCCATCATCAGTCGACAAGCATTCGATTAGCATCTTGCGAGCTCGATGATGGAAGCCGTGGAGCGAAGTGTGTGGTCTGAATCTCGGGTACTATCTTCTTTCTGATTGTTGTGGCGAAAGCGGACGTGCAGTGGGAGTTCCCAAGGTATCTTTCCGGTTGCCGGCGTACCACAGACGTGAACCATTCACCCTCGGTCGATAATATCGGCAAGAGATGTGACTACGGCTGGTCCTTGGCCTATTCCGGGAATGTCTTTGCGTGGGGAACGACTCGGGAGTTCAGCTGTGGAATCAATTACCCGTAGCTACGAGACCTTACCATATGGGAAAGAAGTCTCCATATGAAGACTCTAGGAAAACTGGAGTAATCGAAAACCCGGGTATCAGGCGAATGGACGATCCCTTCCAATTCTCGGCGTCAAAGCAGTGGTTGGGGTGGAAACAGAGGTAGTGGATTTTGATAGCGATTCTCCAGTCGCTTGCATTGATACTCCAGCGGCAGAAGATCCATCGGCGGGCTTGCTGGAAGGGACGGCAGGCAGGAATATCTTGACTCTCCAGAAACGGTAGAAAAGAGGAGTTGTAAAGGAGACCATGGCTTCGGAGACAGACAGCAGATGTGTGGAGAAGTTGCGTTTAAGAAGCAGTCAGTCGTGGTGGGCAGAGATGCGCTTGCCGTGCTATTGCTTGATGCGCTATCACATGACTATATTTCAGTGTAAGGTGCAAGGAAGGGAGTCTTGGCTGAAGCTCATAGTTTCGGCTCGAGTGTGTTTTATACAGGTTCAAGGCGACAGCATCCGATCATAACCTTGTTTCCGCTTGTTTTGCTGTCTCTTCGCCAGCTGCCGTGTTCATCCGGCCATGCTCCGATCTGCTTGTGGGCAACACCACAAGCATTTGATGTTCAGTCAAAGAAATCCCCTCCTTTAGCTTCTTTTGCGCCCGCATCTTCTCTTTCTCTCTCTTCCAGTACACCCGAACATCCTGATCTCGACGCTCTTCTTGCCCTTTGATAACTGGCACGAACGGTGGTCGGGGCAGGCGTGGCCGCAACCACCCACCATCTCCCTTTAACCAACCCCCCAACCCCGTCCCTTCCACCATCCACGGCCACCACCACCACCCAAATTCACCATCCACCATCTACGGATATACGCATCCCTCTCTTCCATTTCCCTTACATTTTACCACACACACACAGCCCCTCCCCTTTCCACCAATTCAGCCGCTTGGGCTCTCACCGGCACCTAACCTAGCCTGCTCACCTCTTACCCTCCCACTTTGCCCCTCCTACCATAAGTCCAGCCTCGAGGTAAGCA
Organism: Trichodelitschia bisporula; assembly: GCA_010356995.1. Taxonomy (NCBI): domain Eukaryota; kingdom Fungi; phylum Ascomycota; class Dothideomycetes; order Phaeotrichales; family Phaeotrichaceae; genus Trichodelitschia; species Trichodelitschia bisporula. The sequence goes on from ML996700.1 coordinate 323,324, forward strand.
AGCAGGAGCTTGCGTGCTTCAGTTGTAGCCGTCTCTAGGCACTACTGTTGCAGCATTGTCTGCTCGCTCGGTATGAGCGCCCGCTTTTCCCACCTACCCCAGTCTGTTATTTTTGTTCTCCTTCTTAACCCCTCCCACCTTCACCCTCCCTCATTTCTCTTTCCTCACCACAGGATCAGAGGCGGAACGCGTCAGGTATTTCATGAGACGCCTTGCTGCCAGCCCGTAGCAGAACCGGGTCTGATATCATTTGGGAATTCCTATTGCCACCACGCTTTCGAGTACCTCTCCTTTATTTTCTTGTTCGACCCGAGAATGGCATAGGACGGCGCCAATAAATTGAGCAAGCTGCTCACAGCAGCTGCATGCTCCGGTACGTGTGCATATACGTACTTACTGCACTGGGGTAGTGGTGTGCAGGAAGGTGAGGCAGGGTGGCCGAGAGGGTTGGTCCTCCAACTGGTGCTAACCCGCCAAATATCCGCCGGGTGGGATACGCAGTACTGTACTGCGCAGGTCTGTTCCATTATGGCACACTATCTATCCCATCTCACATTAGGTATCGGCGCTCCCGCACCTACAAGAGAGTGGCGGTAGTGTTGCTAGGAGCTACTTCGATGTACATGTCAATCCCAGGCCAGTTTCCTCCGTTCGCAGAAAATATAACCCTTCACAGTACCTGAATGACGGAAGTTCTCAGGCCCCCGCCGGCCTCCGTTAACCTGTACGCGCGCCCCTTCCCTTCATTCCTCAAACCTGAGTTTTGTTGTGATCGCCTCAGCTGGAAGGAAAAGATGGCCTGCGCGTATCTGCGTCTCTGCCGACTCTGCAAAACTGACCCTCATCCCTAATTTCCCCGACAACGGGTTTAAACTCCGTAGAATACGCTTTTTGCACGGCTCAACGTCCATAAGTCAGCTCACTGATCAGAGGGCTCGTTCGCTGTTGGGTAGGGGCGTGCGAAACACGCCTGGCTGGCTGGCTGGCTCAAGCTGGGCTGGTTCGCTTTACCAAACGCAGACGCCGTCGCTGTACCTGGTGCGGTGAAAGGAACGGATCTGGAGTGGATTGCCTTCTCTCTTACGCTGGTCTTGCAGAGGCAGCTGTGCCCGACTCGCACCTCTGCGCCTTCCTTGGTCGTAGGCATCCTCCCCTCCCTTCCCTTCCAATCCCCTTCGTCTCTCACCTTACCTCACCGCACCCGTTCCTTCTCATGCCTCAGTCGCTGCTTCCTAGCCGGCCTGCCAGCCTGCCAGCAATTACAAGCAAGAACGCTCCCACACCAGCGGGATGGGAAGTCACGCCTTCCGCCTCCTCTGAGTGAGGGAATGAGCGGCCGCAGCCTGTCTGTCTTGCACCTGCCTCGCTAATCAATCCCTTGACCGCTTCCGTCTTGTTAGGCAGTCGCAACTTTGCCCATCCGCCCATCCATCCCTGCCCACACCCACTTTGCTGCAGCGTAGCGCCGGAGACCCAAGGGTGCACTTTCCGTCCTCAAATGCGCACGCAGAGTGTAGCACTGCGTCATCACGTGCATTCTTCATAACATATTAGTCTCGTGACTTCAATGCTTCCTCTACTGCCTCATCCCGAATGACGTAAGTACGTCTGTCTACACATACATCGCTGCTCTTCTTTCCCCTTTGATACATCAGGACTCTTCCCGTCTAAGATGAAGAAGACTCTCTCTCATTCCCACCCTTCTTTCCGCCACCATCCTCAGGCGCTGGCGCCGTCGGCACTTCCACCTTCCCCACCGCCCATTCCATCCCGATATAACCATCACTCAGCACCCTGACCTCCACAAACCGCTGCTTCAAGCTCGACGGCAGCTTGACAACCGCTCTCGCACTGGGGCCGCTAGCCCTCGTATTCCTACCACCACCGTTTGACGACCAGCCCACCCGCTTCAGCGCGATCAACTCATCACTCCCAGCCACCGATGCAACGAGGAAGAACCCCTCAGTCTGCGCCTTGGGAAACTTGGGCGCATACATCTTCCCATCCCTATTCTCCAGCGCGCGCACCCGCGTTATGCCCACCGTGAATCCCGTTGCCGAAACATCTGTCACTGTGACTGTAAGATCCGGCAGCTGCCCCAGGGCGCCGAAGAATCGCCCCCTGCTGGCCTCTGTCACACCAACGGCATTTCCAAGGCGATCCAGTGCGTTCCGCGGCGCCTTGACTACCTCGTTGAGTGTCCGTAGCCGCTCCTCTGGACCGCTTACCCGCCTCTTCTCGCGCTCCGCGTCTACGCCCGGGAAAATGGCTAGTGGACCGTCGTTGGCCCAGCGTGCCGACTTGACGCACTGCATCAGGCCGATCATTCCCCGCACGGCGCTGGTGTACCCCAGCTCGGCGAGCACGTCGATGGCAGCCTGGCAGACACGGATGCTCTGGTCTAGCACGCTGGTGAGATCGCCGACGTAGTCAGAGATGGGCAGGTCAATGCGCTCGAAATGGGCCTGGAGCAGTAAGAAGGCCTTGATATGTGGGTCCCACATGGGGAGACCGCCCAGGTCACCGCCGTCAATGGGCAGGTTGCGCGCCAGCTCGATGTTGATAAGATCTTCGTTGTGGCGCACGGGGAGTTCGTCGAATTCGCTCGCTAGAGAGAGGAAGGCAAGGCAGTCACCGAAGCTGGGGTCTTGCTTTGCTGAACCGAGGAAGTGGCGGATGGTCTTATGTGCAAGGTAGTAATAGGACATGATCTTGCCAAAGGCCGTCGGCGTGATGTTGCCTTCTGCGTCCGCATGCATCTCTATGCAGCCCGATTTCTCCAGTTCCTTGAGGGATGCATCGACGAGGTCGATCATGAAGTCGTTGGCTAGACGTTGCGCTTCCATGGTGTTATGCTCCTCAGCCGAGATCTGCAGGCCATAGTAGGACGGGTTCTTGTGCAGACGCCGGAAGAAAAAAGTCCATGTAAGATAATCGAGCGCGTCCTGCTGTGTCGTGATAGTCTCGGCTGATATCTCAGCGCCCAGATGGTTATCGAGCACCTTGTGCAGCGTCGATTCCACCGGAAAGCCCGTGTGCAAGAAGTGCTTATAAAACTCCTTCTTCGCGTCCTGCGTGAAGATGCGTGCCACGCCAGACGTATCAAACTGTGGCCGGCCAGCGCGACCGAGCATCTGCAGCACATCCGTCAGGTCCATATCCTTATAGGTTTCCGTCTTCGCATCGAAGAACTGCGTCCCCTTGACGACGACCAGATGCGCCGGCAGGTTCACACCCCACGCCAGCGTCGCCGTTGCCACGAGGATCTGGATCTTGTTCTCTGCGAACAGCGACTCCGCCAGTTGGCGATCCCGCTCCACAAGACCAGCGTGGTGCAAGCCGATGCCGAAGCTGAGCGCCTCGCGCAGCGCGTCGTCCTTGACGCGCGCCGTCACCTCCTCCAGCTCTTCCTCCGACATGTGTAGGAAGCGCCGTGGGTTATCCTCCATGCCGCAGAAATTGATCAAGTCGCGGGCCGTGAGCCGGGTCTGCCGGCGCGAGGCGACAAAGACGATGACCGGCTTATCCGGTGAGTGAGCTTTGATAGCGAGAAAGGTAGGCCGGTTCATGGATTGCATGAGGGGGCAAAAACCGCGCACGGCCGGGAAGCCGTCGATGAAGATCTCCAGCGGCACGGGGCGGACCGAGTGGCGGAAGTTGAACAGCGCGGGATCCTTGACCCCGAGCCAGTTGGCTAGATCGGAGGCATTGGCGCAGGCCGTCGACATGCCGAGCAGCCGGACAGATCCTTTCTTCTGCGACGCTATGTAGTTCATGCGCGACACGATGATCTCAAGTACGGGCCCGCGGTCGCCGCCCAGCAGGTGGATCTCGTCGATGATCACAAGGCTGACTTGTTGCACGTAGCCGCGCGTCTGCCAGCTGCGGCTGATGCCATCCCATTTCTCGGGCGTTGTGATGATGACGTCGGCATCGCGGATGGTGCGCGTGTCCGGCGTGTTGTCACCCGTCAGTTCGACGAGGCGCAAGCCGAGAGGTGCTGTAAGCCGCTTGCCCCAGTCCAGGACGCGCTCGCGGACGAGCGCCTTCATCGGCGCGATGTACACGACCTTCGAGCCAGGGTGATCGCGGAAAGCCCACCACATGGCCAGTTCTGCGGCGACCGTTTTGCCGCTGCCCGTTGGCGAGCCGAGGAGCACGTTGTTCGAGGTGTGGTACATTGTATGGAAGAGTTGGGTCTGCATGGGATTGAAGTACTGGAAGCGTTGGCTGTAGATTTCCTCCAGCCTCGGGTTCTTGAGCGCTGTGATGGGCAGCGGTTGCAGATTCAGCAGATCCGTGTATACGCTCTCCGTGTCGGGCCGGATAAGATGCTGGAAGGAAACGGGGGTCACCGACTCCGCACCGAGCCATCTGTCAGAAACAGCGCGGACGTAGATTTGTGAAGGCAGGGGATCCGAAAGAGGGATGGTGAAGTTGAGTTCATGCTCATCGTACAGCTTCCGCCTCGTAAGTAGGAAGAATTCGTGGTGGTAGATCTCCGCAGTCTCAGAGTTCTCCACCCAGATCCAGTATGACTCGGAAGATCCGTGATGTCGGTCGTTCCAGGCGAAGTCAGAGGTGATGAAGAGCTGGATACGGAGCACATCACGATTGAGCGGAGCAATTTCAGCCTCGATGGTCAAAGTGGGAAAGTTGCCGACTAAACGGCTGATAACGCCCCCCATTTTGTGGTTATGCACCAGCTGGCCAATCTCCGCGGAATCCATCTCCTTAAGCGACTCGATCGCAGTCGCAGGATATTTCTGGTCGAGGTTATTGAGTATTGGTTGAGGGAGGTCGAATTGGCGCAGTGGGTGTTGAAACGGCCACAGCTGCTTCTCAATAGCCTTGCACATTGAAAGCAACACTACGCATTGCAGTCCCCAACGACGGTTGAGTGCGATCATGAAGACAGCTCGACAAATACGCGCGGCGTTCTGAGCGACGTAATGTGTGTCGGATACCAAAGTGTAGTCTTCGAGCCTCGCCCGTGAGATGTAAGCTTGCAGCAAGATGTTCGTCTTCGCCTGGGGATTGGAGATGTCCTTGGTTCCAATATCAGCGACAACTATATCGTCGTTTTGCTTGAGCTGAAGCAGCTCCTTGAACTCGCTCTCTCGAAACGTGATGTTGTCGAACTCCCCGCTCATGCTCAGCATTTTTAGAATGTCGGCTTCAGTCGCGTCGGGCTTCATCTTTTCGTTGAAAATCTCGATGCTGGTATGTAAGATGTAGTATTGGCTGGCAATGCGGCCAATATCCTTCGCACGGAGGTCCTCCGTCGTCTCATTGAAGATGACCATCTGGTTCTTCTGGAGCACCCTGGCGGCATCGACAACAAGCTTTCGCCGCCTTTGGGTGAGTTCCGGGTCGTTGTATCTCTCGACTTCATCTATACCATACCAACGGCAATTGTTTTTCATCCGGATGAAGAGGTAAGTGTACCCCAACCATTGCACAGCTTCCGTGACAGAAGTGACAGTCCCAAGCGAGATTTCGGCGTTGAGGTTATCCACCATTTTCTTCGAAAAGTTAGACTCGATAGGCACCTGCTGCGTGACGGCTGTGAGGTAGTGTTGAATCTTGTCTTGAGTGGTGCAAATGTAGCCGACACCCGCATCTTGAAACTGCGGTCGACCCGCACGACCAAAGATCTGCAGGACGTCGAGGATGCCCAGGTCAATGAACTTGCCAGCATCAGCGCTGTATAGCTGTGTTCCCTTGATGACCACGGCCGCTGCCGGCAGATTCACACCCCAGGCGAGCGTTGCTGTACAACAAAGTACTTTAAGAACACCTTCTCCGAAGAGACGCTCAATCAGGTTGCGGTCTGTCCGCGGCATGCCAGCGTGATGTGTGCCCATACCCTTGGGAAGGATTTCGCGCAGCTCGCGAGAGCGTGAACTCCTCATGTCCCGCATCGCCATTTCGTAGCCCTCGTGGCCGGTTGGATCGAAGAGATCCGTCTCCATGTTCTCCATAGCCTTCTCATAAAGCATCTGAGCCGTCTTCAGGGTGTCCTTTCTCGAGTGCACAAACACCATTACCTGCTTCCCTTGGCGAAGCATGTCGACCACTTTTTCGTATGCTGCCTGATCCAAGTTATCGCGCGACGTCTTGGAGCCCGCCTTGCCCTTGACACCGATGAAATGCTGTTCTAGTGGAACTGGGCGGAAGGAAGCGTCAAAATAGAAGAGACCCGCCATGCGGTTGACCCTGAGAAAGTCGGATACATCGATGTAGTTGGGCAACGTAGCCGAAAGACCGACGATGCGGATGAGTGACTGGGTGCTCTCGACCTGCCGCACAGTGCGAGCTACCAACGATTCTAGGACAGCACCGCGCTCATCGTGCAACATGTGGACTTCGTCGATGATGAGCAGGCGAACTTTCTGAACGAGCTCCGTGTCTCCCGTGCTCTTTCTTGTCACCACGTCCCACTTCTCCGGCGTTGTGACGATGATTTGAGTCTGCACGATTTCGGCCTTTGTCAAGTGCATATCGCCCGTCAGCTCGCGCACCTGGACTCCCAGCCACCGCAACCGCTTCCCTAACTTTTCCGTGATTTCGGCTGCGAGGGCCTTCATGGGTGCAACGTAAACAATTTTGAAATCGTCCGTCCTGACGACAAAGTCCTTAGCGTCGGGCTCGGCTAACGGGTTGGGGATGGTATTTCTGGCAACGATGCTCAGAATGGCAAGCATTGCCGCGTCCGTTTTACCAGCACCGGTCGGGGCGCAGATGAGCATGTTCTCGCTCGTCTTGTACGCAACTGGGTACACCAGGCTCTGCATGCGATTGAGAGCCGTATATCCCTTGAAGGTGCCGCGGCACATGCCGTCCATTTCGCTGATCTCGACCAGCTTTTGTCCTGTGGCAAGGGTGCCAACTTTGGCGGCAGGAATGGTATACTCCTCATACTTCTCACGCTCCTCTCTGAAGCTTCCGACCGGCAAAGCGTACTTCTGGCCGGACGTGGAGAGAACAAGGCCCGCTCCGTGGGCCTGGTAGACGTGTGGGTACTGAGCCGATCCTCGTTCAACGTGAGCAGCAAGCGGCGCAGTCTTGTGCTCCCGGTCAGCCCGGCGAAGTGCTTCCTCCCGCTCCTTCTTCGTCTGAAGACGGCCGAACAAGCCGTCGACTGCGGTCAGCTTGCTAGGCGGAGGACGAAGCAGCTCTTGTCGGTGACCGATGACCTCGGCAACGAGATCAAGCTCGTCGTACCCGAATATGTCGACCAGCGTCATTTGCAGCTCGTCATCGCTGCGACTAGACTTCAGGACGGCCTCCACTTGCTCAAGGAGCATGTTGGCTTCGAAGCCTGAGCCGTTCTTGGAGATAACATGGCATTTCGCCTTGAGCCACTCGCTGTCGTAGCCCGGAGCATAGCCGGACGATACAGTGGCGGAATCCGTAGGGTCTGGCGTGTGCTCGTCTTCAGAGACGTCGCTGAGAAGATCCCAGATGTCCTCGTCCGGGGAGTCGGAACGAAGGTCATCGTTGTCCAAATCGATATCTTTGCCATACTCGTATTCAGCGGCACCATCTTTTGGCAGCTGGAGTTCAGCAATAGCTGCACGCATAGCAGCGAGCTGAGAGAGCCATGTCGATTCGGCCATGTTTAGCGATGAGGACATGATGTTTGGCGATATTTATTCTTTGTATGTTTGACAGCTCCGAGGTTGAGGTGCAGCATTGGCGATTTGCAGATTACGGCGATGCAGGTGGCCCTATGTAGACACCGCCCGGTGATTACGGTTACGGTACCTTTCGCCTAGGCCGTTAGTCACCCGCGATATCATCAGAGGTAGTCCTTGAGCAGTCACTCTGATGTCTTGCCTTACAGATGGCAGTTCGGCTGGAGTTGAGAAGAAATGCTCGACCGAGGACTCACCTTGAGAGAAACAGGCGTCCACCCCGCCGTTGTGGCGCACCCACCATGCAGCGCCACAATATCTCTTGTTCTTTTTCCTCAACTCCATCTCTACCTCCGTTGCCAGCATTAACGCCCACATCGCACAAGTCTTCCCTTCAGATGGATATTGTGTTAGGGAGCTATAAATCCTCGGTTCTTGTGCAGACCTAAGAGACCTAGCTACGGATGTAATGACGGTATAAAGCGTAGACGCTACTTGAACGCTATGGGATATCATAATACAAAGAAAAACATCGGCTTCGACATGCGCTCGTCCGTCGAGTACAAGGTCCAAAATGAGGGCTGCTTTCAGTCCAGTCATCACCTACGCCTCCATCTCCCACTCCCCTTGGAAGACCTTCCTCTCCTGACCGGCCACAGGCAGGATATTGATGTCCCAGTTCTCATCCTCACCAGCAACGCGTTCCATGATGCACCGATTCCGCTCCGCAACCTCCCAGCTCACACCCCGCGATCCATGCACATCGAGAATATGCTCCATCAACGCAGCGACGCCCCCGAATATCCCCGTCCCCCGCCCCTCTCCCGTACAAAACGTACACCCAAATGCACCATCCTCAGGCCCCCTCGCCAGTCCCGCCATCGAAGCCCGCTGTCCCGGCCCAGCCAGACTCTGTGATCCCTCACTACTGGTGCTGCTCCTGCTCAGCGGCCCACCGAACCCAAGTCCCGCACCCGCCATTCCACCACCCCCCGTGCTCATGGTTCCCGTCGCCGCCCCCGTCTTCCGCTTCACATGGCTCTTAGCCAGAAACGCCCACCGGAACCGCACCACGCCGTTGCCAGAAGCCGCCTCGAACACCCGCACCCGTTGATCAAAGCCTACCCTGCTCTCTCGCTTCGTCCGTCCGAACAGCCCCTTCTTCTCGCCTGGCTTCGGCGCCGTTGCTACGGCCACGCCCTCAAAGGCGCACTGCCGACACCGCCATACTTGCCGGCTGGAGTACAGTCCTGCGGGTACCGTGTGCAGCTGCACGGCTTTGGTGAACTCTTCGCGGGCGTCCCACGCTCCGCGGCAGAAGCCCCAGTAGTTGTTTTCCTTGGATGGGCGTCCGAGAAGTAGGTGTGGAGCAGCGACGAGCGGTGGCGCGGCCTGGGAGGTGGTGTGGAGGTGGGGAGCGAGTGCTGGGTGCTGTGAGGGCGAGGGCGGTGCAGCGGTGAGACTCCATCTCTGGTACGAGGAATCCGCTGTGGGCGAGGGGAGCGTTGAAGGCACGGAGGCAGAGGAGACGGGGGAGTGCGGGGCCGTGAGGTGCATGCTCGGTACGGGGGAGAGGTGCGCGGGTAAGAGGGTGAGATTGAGTCGTGCGAGCGGCGAGGTGGTTTCTTCGTCGATGCTGCAGACGGGGATTTTGTCTGAGTAGTCGCTTGCGGACGACTGGCTCAGCGTGCTACGGTCCGAGGTGGAGGTGTGGCGCGAGAAGGTCGTGGCACTGGAGCTGGTGGGTGAAGTAGGTGCTGCACTGAAAGGCTGTCTGGCGTCTGGCCAGTAGGGTCCTGGGACCGGTGCGCTGATACGGTGATCCATTGGGGTGAGGGTTGGGGTTGGAGGTGCGGATCGAGGGGAGGTAGGGGCGGTGGAGGTGCTGAGGGTGCGACGTGGGGGTTGTGTGTGGCGGAGGGAGAGGAATCTGGCTACTGGGCTTTGCGGGGGAGATGCCTGCGATTGCGGTTGTTCGACTGGTGCCGGTGTGGGTCCGGTGGTGAATGGGTCGGGTGCAGAGTAGGCGGAGAGATAGGTGCGAAGGGATTCGAGGGAGGGACGGCGGGTGGTCGGGGCTAAGTACTGGTGGGTGTGATGGTATGCGGTGGGTGCGGGGGCGGGGCAAGGCTGCTGCTGGTGGGAATGATGATAGGAATGCTGGTGGGCGTGCTGCTGTTGATACTGTGATTGGCAGTGGTGGAGGTGATGGTGGAGGTGGGAATGCTGCGACTGCGGCGAGTGGGGGTTGAGGGTGGGAGAGAGGGGAGCAGGAGAGAGAGTCGGAGAGGGAATCGCGGGGCTAGCATTCTCGCACCAAGCGCCAGCCACAAGGCGGCCACGCAGTCCGTCCAAGGCTGAAATGGTGTCGCGCCGACTGATCAAAGCGTCTTCCTGCAGCCGCGCCCAGTCCAGGCGGGCAGCATCGTGTTGCAGTGCGATTTGGAGGCTGCGCACGAGTTCTGACTGGAGTAGGATGGCGAGGCGGAGGAGGGTATTGCGTGCGATATCTGTGTCTCGTTATAAGAGCCCGTTCTTTAACCACGCAGCTATCGCGGACGATTCAACATACCGTCCCCGACCTGGAACTTAGTGCCCAGCTCGGCGTAGTGTGCGGCATAGCGCTGCGAGATGTGCAGCTCGCTGGCGGCGAGGCTGTCTTGCAACAGCTTTTCCTTGACGGTCTGTTCGGCCTTTGTGCACGCGACGGTTGGGGTGCCGGCGGTGGATGCGGATGTGGAGGCGGATGTGGAGATGGAGGCGCTGCGCCAGCGACTGGGCGCATGGTGTCGGCGCCGCAGTTGGCTTACGAGGTCGGCGGCGGCATGGAAGGCTGACACGACGGCCGATACGGCGGCCGCGAGTTGAAGTGGAGGGGCGGAGTCTGCCATGGCTTCTTGACTACTGGAGATAAAAGGCGCCTTGCGAGAGGGAGGGGGAGAGGGGAGAGAGGGTGCTGAGGTTATTGGAGTGAGGTGTTCATGATGTGTGTTGGAGTAGGAGGGTAGTTAGAGTACGAGTACAGTAGACGGGGGAGAGATGAAGGCCAGATCAAATGGACCCGGAGCTTTGGGGAATGCGGAGTCAAGACGGTTGTAAGAGGCAGGACGGTTGCAAGGTATAAGGGGTGTTATATCACCAGCATCAGCTTCTTCCAGCACAACGTCAGAGAAAGCGAGAGCAGCGGTCGGCAATGGCCATGCCAGGCGGCCAGCAGCTGTGGCAGCTGTGGCATCATGTATCACGGATCTAAGCCATGCATGTCCCGTCAGCCTCTCTCCGCCTTCTCCGCCTCCCCGTCTCTCTTCCTCTCTTCCTCTCTTCCATTTCCTCTGCCTCTTCCTCTTCCTCTTCCTCTCCTTCTCATTGTTCTCCTCATTTCCCCCAGCTCAACCAACACCCAACAACCCGGTCCCCCCCACATCATGGACAGTTACGTTGCAAGGCTGCGGTGGCTACACGGCCGGCACCCGTAACACGGCAGCAACCCTTGAGAGGATCCAGCACAGCCCACGAACAGCGAAGCACCGCCCATGCCGCTATATCAACTGCGCTATCATACGTCCACTCACCTCCTTCCTCTCTGCCATGCGCCGACGCTGCGTGTTTGCATGCCTCCAAGCGAGATAATCGCCACACACCTCCAAATATAAACGAGCAGCGGTCCAAAACAAGCAGACGATAAAACAAACGGTGTGCACCCTCCCGCCCTTTCTCCTCAAACAGCTCCTCTCTCCTCTCCCCCTCCCCGCATTGCAAAACCCCCCTCCCCCCCACCCACCCACTCCGCAGCCCCCAAAAAACAAACGCAGGCAACCGCCACTTCCCATCCCCAGTGCACCCATCTACCAACCCTACCCTCGGCCATCCGTCCGTCCGTCCACCCCGCCTTCCCACAGCGCGGAAGCACGCGCCCGCGACAAAGGAAAAAAGCCGTTACACGCGGACGCGGGGTGCGAAATGGCGGCTGCGGCGTGCCGCTGCCGATATGCGGCTGGAGAAGAGGTCTACGTTATGCAAGGCCCTTGGAACCATCGGTCGGCCTGCTGGGGGGGTATATGCTTACTGACCACGCTTTTTCCCTGCATATGTTTGGGCTGAACCGTTTTTCCGACGCATGTCGCCCCTACGCCCAAGAGGGCAGGCGGGCGGACTTGCCCGTTTTGCGCGGTGCCATGGGCGCTGTAGTCGTGATTGTCTCGGGTTCACCGCACAGGTAAGTGGGCCAGGTGCGGCTGGCAAAGTGAGATGCCCAAACGGGCCCGGGAGATCCAACTTCCCACCAGGGAAAAGGCTGGATTTTCCATGACCGAATGCCAGCCCTTGTGCAGCTCAAGTGTTCAGGCACCAAAATGCATTTATGAACTTCCCTAATACGCCAACAAGTCCTGCTTACATACACGCTGCCCTGCCTTTGGATATCAGATAGAGATCAAGAAACGTCTATGAACATTTCCCACGTGAATTAGGAAGAATCCACGACGCCCCAAGCACAAGAAAAATTCGGATACCTGCCCCGTGAGTAACGCACAAGAGAAGGGAAAGCCCAGTGACGGGTATCTTGTAGAGAGAAGAGATCGTCATGACACAATCCCCAACCATCTTCATTTCCATCTCTCGTCCCTTCCCGCCCAAGTCCATCGTCAATCGTAAGACCCTACTCTTCAACCACAATCATCACGCTCTTCCTCGCCCGAACCTCCACCTCGACAACTCGCGGAACCATAGCCGCACGTTCAACGAACCTCTCTCCTCTTGCTCCGGCCCTCTCCGCGTCCCTCACAGCAGGGCCCATGAACCTCCTCCTCGCCTTCGTGACGCTCAAACTGCGCGCCACCTCAACCTTTGCCTCCAGCGGCTCCACGCCCGCCTCTTCCTCTCCATGCTCTTCCCAAACCCGATTCCTCAACCACGCCCCCTCTCCCCGGTCCGCAACATTGATACCTCCCTGCAGTGCAGACAGCCCCGAGATCCGATCGCCAGGTTCAACCACCTTTCCCACCGTAATCATCTCCCACTCCGGCTCCGTCGCACCCATCGCCCATGATCCGACACGGCCCTCTCCACCACCCAAAGATTCGTCGCGCGGCGTACTAGGTGACGAAGGCGAAGACGGACTCGGTGTCAGACCCCGCTCATCGGCGTACGGAGTACTATCTTCGACAAGAGTGGATTTAAAGGTAGGAGCGGGCACAATTGGGGTGGAAAACGGTAGAGGAAGCGGCTTTTCGATCGGAGGAGCCGGAGGCGCACGGCTCGGTGCCGGAATCGGGCATCTAACTACAGCTGGGGGCCCCTTTTTAGGCGTCGCGGGTCCATCTTTTGCGGGAGTTGCGGGCCCAGGGCTGGGATTGGAACCGATGCGCGGGCTGGGGACGGTGCGAGTGCGGCGGAGCGGTCGGGGGCGGTGGATGGTTGAGAGCGTAGGGACGGTATTGTTGCGGGGCGTGCCTGGCCCAGGGATGAGGGGCGAGTGCTTGTGGAACGAGGACTGGGAGCGAGCGGAGGCGGGAGGGAAGAGCAGGAGGCGGGGCGAGGGTTGCGGGGAGGTGTTTGCGCGGTGGAGGCCGGGTTTGGCAGGGAGAGCGAGCGTCTGGCGGGCGTCAGCTAGTGAACACGGCATAGTGCGGTGTTGCAGTGGTGCTGGTGTATGGTTTCACAAGAACGACGCTGTGTTGTGGTTCGCGGATGGCTTACCTTGAGCCCATTTCCACCGCTCTTGGTCAGTCTCCTCGCAAGCAACCCCTCGGGCTTTTGCTCGCCTTCACTTCCAGGCAAAACGCCGCGAAACATTACACTGTATCGCTCCATCTGCGCCACATTCGGGATGTTCACGTCCAGCATTAAACCCCTCGGTGTGGCGTTCATAGTACCGGGGGAACGGTCCGGACGGGGAGAACGATCTGGACGAGGAGAGCCATCGGGTCGAGGAGAGCGGTCAGGCCGAGGACTATTGCCCTCTCCCCGGTTGAGCCGGTCCGACGGTACAGTCTGGCTGCGCTTGACAACGTGCCTCGGACCTCTCTGAGCCGTCATTCCACTCTCCACCACCTTGGGCAGGCGAACCACTCTCGGCCCCTCAACATCACTCCCACCTCCATTAATTGGCCACGTACCCTCCTTCCTCACTCCCGGTGAGGCTTTCTTCCCGAACAACCCGCCCAGCGACCGCCACCGACTCAACTTCGGCCTCTCCGCCACCGGTCCGCCAACCACCTCTACCGTAACCATAGTCTTCCCCTGCCACCCAGCAGTACCGTGCCCCACACTCCTGTTGCTCTCAGGCGTGAGCACATCCCGGCTCGAGGTCAATATCTCTTGGCTAGGCACCTTTAACACGCGCGCAGGAGTATTCTGGCCCGACGCCCGCGTAGGGCTACCGATGGCAAGACCGATCTGGGAGGCCGGGGTAAGGAGCGGCGTGGGTGGATTACCGGCGAGGGGATTCTGGTGCTGACCCATGGTTGAGGTGCTGATGCTCAGCGGCGAGGCTGCGGGCCGTTGTTGTTTACGGGAGGGGGGGAGGCGCGGGCTGCTAGAAGTACTATTGCTGCCGCTATTGTCATGAGGGGCGGTTCGAGGACGTAGGGACAAAGCTGTCGCTACGGTTCCTGTGCTGTGGTTTCCGTGTGGGATAAGGAGGTAGGAGTTTCCTTTTGGTGGTGTCTCGGGTGCATTCTTCTGTGGTGGGTCGGGACGGAGTCTCAGCGAGCGGGAGCGGCTGAGGAGTTTCGCCATGCTTGAGACGGGCGAGAAGTCAAATTTCCAGACGCTTTCGAGTTGGTGAAGACGTGAAGATGTGAAGCCGAGGTGAGATGGTGAGTGGGTGTAGAAGGCAAAAGTCGGAATGAAAGGTATATTTTTGGTAAATGAGCGTATGAACAGATCAAAAGCACACAGTACTTGACAATGATTCAAAACATAGAACAGCGAAGGTCAAGGAATGGACGGCCCTCTCAGAGAAGCCAGACACAAAAGGGACTGTGTTTGTGGTGAAGGAAGAGGAAGAGGAGGAGGAGGAGGAGGAGGAGGAGGAGGAGGAGAAAGCGAAGGAGAGTGGAGAGTGATGAGCGGAGGGGGACTGGGATGCAAATGAAAAATGACGAGGGGTGGCATGTACTCTACAGAGGAGAAAAGCCGCGAAAGAGGGTGACTAGTCTAGCAACTCTAAGACCATCCAAACGCCAGCAAATTCCCAAACACTCCATCCGCCAGGGACCAACCATGGCTGACGCAAACCAACAACGGCAAATTCATCACCACAAACATCACCTCTCCTCCTACGACAACGCCGTCAATGCACTGAGCGCGCGCCAAAAGGGGATGCCGGATTAAGAAAAGAAGAGAGAGAGCGGGAAACACGAGTACAGTTGCATCCGTTCCCGTCACATCCCGCGCCCATCTCTCGTACTGTACCCTCACCACTCTCTCGTCTTACATTCAAGTCATCACCAATGATCTGAAGTGGTCAGCACGAATTTGGAGGTTCCAAAAAAGAACGCCACTAGACCGCAAGAAAAGTGCAACGTCTGGCGTTTCACCCCTCTTCTAGCCTTGCGCCATTCCCGCCCGCCAATCTCGCTACGCCCCGACCTTATCAAACCTCCGGCCTGTCAAGGCTAAGGAATGCCATGACGCCTGCCATTTGACCACGCCTCCGCGCCTCTCATGCGCGCAACCTCCGCCGTGCTGGGCAACGCATTGGATGCCAGGCAATATAAAGAATCACCGGTACCGCCGTGCTCGAATGAGTGATGCCCTGCTTGCTCTTTCACTCGTTGAGGGACCCCTGTTCACGCATACTATGGACAGTGTAATTTGAATGGTTTGTTTATGTTCTTGAACACGAGCTGATCAAATTGTCTAGATCGACATTCGACGCGTCTTTACCTTAGAGCTTGAAGTCGACCATCTAGGCTGCCTCAGCTACTTCCTCACGTGCTCAGCCCGTTGAAGGGTATGGGTGGAAATCGCAAGTAGTTTTTAGACGCTCTTTCGACACAACGTGGTGATCCGTGTGTGCGAGGTTGGGAGACTTCGATTCGAGGGTTACCCGGTTGTAGGCGCAACCGCGTTGGTCATTGACTCGGACCACAACGCATGTCGTTCTGGAGGGCACGGCTTTCTGGACTTGCAGCGGTCCAAAGAGGACAAGAATATGGCCTCACGCCAAGGTTGTCACAGCGGAGGAGGGCTGTCCTCCGGTAACTGTCTTCGTGTCCAAGAGTGCGAAGACTGAGTTGAATGTCGATCGACAGCCTCGTAGTCTGCACACAGCTTTAATGGTACAGTTACAGCAGTTTTCGCTCGCTCCAGCCTCCTCATCCTCATCTGACGCCTACTGTGCATCCTGGATGTGGTAACCTTCATGTCCGACGTGGGCCCTCATCCGGATCGAGAACCGTCATCGATACCTTTTGATCACCGAGAATTCGGACAACATGGCTTCTGATAAGTGGCTGTGAAGATCCGCACCCGACCGATGCCTGCATTCGTGTGGTCGGCACAGTGGTTGTTGGCTGATATTTTATGGCGTTCCTTCGCGTTATGGCGTCCCTTGGCGTTGTAGGCAGGCGATCGCCGAATCTGAAATCGCTTGAGCTGGCTCTGAACCATCCGCTCATCGTTGATCCGAATCGTGAATGAACGTAGGAGACCAATATTCCGTCTCATCGCACTGCAAATCAACCCACACCAGTGAATCGGCAACCAAATCATCCATCACGGCCATGGCTCGAGCTTGTTCCCAATTGAGGTTGTCCAGCAGCATTGACACCGTGACGAACCCTAGAACCTGAATTGCTTCCAGCACAGTCGACTGATCCGTATTCAGCTCCTTGGGGATCGAGCGTATCATTTGCTTCTTTCCAAGATTCATCACCGTAAAGCCAGATCCTAATGGTTCCAGCGATTTGACTGCTCGTCCGATATCATCACTAACCACATCCATCAGTAATGGACACAAGGAGGAAACAAAGAGGCGTACTCGGAAACCTCCATGCCACCACCGATGCTTTTTCCCTTCTGGATCCGTCGGCGAATTTCAGCGACCTCTATCATTCCGCCATTCTCGGCTCTGGTCTCGCGGCAGAGTTGCACCACTCTTACTGCCACTTCAAAGTAGAAGTCGTTGACGTTACCGCCTAGCACTTGCGCCCACATGTTACTACCCGTTCCCTTTCCGCCCTCCTTGCTGGTGTGAGAAGAGGCGAGAGGATCTACGCCGATAGCATTACACATGCGAGCGAATTCGGCACGAAATGTGGGGTTGCTCCGGATCCCCTTACCATGCGTGATGCTGAACTGGTGTAATAACTGCTGGAACACAGACAGCTGAGTCTGGAGTGACTCGACATGGGCAGCTCGTAGTGTGGAGCCATGGTTCGTGTAAGCATTGTTGATTGCAGCATTTGAAAACGCAGACAAGCCGACTCCTCGGCGAGATGAGGCCATTATTGTTTGGGGACATGTCAGTGAATGGCGGGGCGTGGTGTTGAGATGAGGTGCAGGGGTCAGAGTGTCCAAGCTTCTAGCGCCAAGCGTATCGGTCCGGGAGAACCAAGCGCCGGCGCGCACTCAAGTTTGATTTTTCCCACTTCAACTCCGCTACCTCCTCGATATCGACGACCGCTCGCACATCGACAACCACCGACAAAATGGCCCCTTCAAAGACGTATGTGCTCTCCACTTTCATCACTGATACCTGGGTAGAGATTGCAGAATAGTCATGGATCCTCGCTGGAGCCGCTTGCGGCTATAAACCACTCGAACTTTTCCTGAACGTCGGTCCTCACACGCCTGTGCTCTTTCGGCTCGACGTGTGAGAATGCGACTTCGGGGCGTTGGAGTTTAAGATTTTCTTATCCCCTAAATGCATGTGCACAATGGTTGCTTCGGCGCCTTTGCGCAGTTCTCTCGAGCTTGTCGCGCTGTTGGCGATCGCGAGCTTCCTCTGATTGAAGGGTGCAACTCGAGGCTCGTGCCTGTCAGCGCCCACACTGGGACTCGTTGATCGACTTCAGCCGGCATCCAAGAGTATCTCCAGTGAGAATGCCGCACTTGCTGCAATTCTCTACTCGGAGTACTATCCAATCGCCCGACTATTCTGACATCTGCCTCCAGGAGCGTCCCGACCGAGAAGGACATCCTTGTCCCGGAGACTCTGCTCAAGAAGCGCAAGTCCCAGGAGAAGGAGCGCGAGCAGCGTGCAGCTGACTTGCAGAAGAAGCGCGCGGTACGTTCATCTCAAATTTTCTTTGGAGGGCGTTTTTGTGATGATAGCACACACCACGCGACTAGGCTACGGCCGATGCTGTCGCTTTATTAACCATCTTTCGGGTCTGAAAAGAATTTACGTCGGGAATACTGCAGTTGGGCACATGCGCATTTCCGAATCCATGGCTAACTGATGTTCTCTATAGGCCAATAAGGAGAAGCGCAAGGTCATCTTCAAGCGTGCCGAGTCCTACATCAAGGAGTACCGTGATGCGGAGCGCGAGAAGATCCGCCTGTCTCGCCTCGCGAAGCAGGATGGCTCCTTCTACGTGCCCGCTGAGCCCAAGCTCGCCTTCGTCATCCGCATCAAGGGTATCAACAAGATCGATCCCAAGAAGCGCAAGACCCTCCAGCTTCTGCGCCTTCTGCAGATCAACAACGGCGTCTTTGTTCGCCTTACCAAGGCCACGATCGAGATGTTGCGCATTGTCGAACCCTTCATCGCCTACGGTTACCCCAACCTGAAGTCCGTCCGCGAGCTCGTCTACAAGCGTGGCTATGGCAAGATGTGAGAACCTTCCTATTGGTGTCTGTACAGCGCTGACCCATTCCAGCAACAAGCAGCGTATCCCGCTCACCGACAACGCACTGATTGAGGAGACGCTCGGCAAGTTCGGCATCGTCTGCGTTGAGGATCTTATCCACGAGATCTACACTGTTGGCCCCAACTTCAAGCAGGCCTCCAACTTCCTGTGGCCCTTCAAGCTGTCCAACCCCACTGGTGGCTTCCGGACTCGCAAGTTCAAGCACTTCATCGAGGGTGGTGACCTGGGCAACCGTGAGGACCACATCAACGCTCTGATCCGGCAGATGAACTAGGCGTTGGTGGATAGTTGATGGGTTACGGCGTCATGATGGCAAAACAAGCGGGCTGGTTTGGTATTACGGCAATTGAGTGATTCTGTATCGTCAAATCCGCAGCCTAAGCAGCGGTCCGAATAGATACTTCAACGGGACCACGAGGCCAGAATGTTGCCGAAGCACGTCTTCAAACTCGCACAGTGACATCCTTGTAACGAAGCAAATTAAGGCTTTCCACGTGCTCAGCGTGTGGTTCACGTGTGGTACAGCTGGTGTAGGTTTACCAGGAGCCTTTAGCGATGGGGCCTGCGGCGTTTACGTCGAGGTGAAGTGGCATCGGAGCGGCAGAGTGGAGCAATATCCGAAGGTACCTTGAGCTCCCTGCAGACCGACCTCCTCTTTCAGCTCGTCTAATGGCCTGCGTAGCTTGCCGGTACCGTCGCAATGGGACATAATAAGTCCGACCTTCTTGTGAAATGCCTTTCTCGAGACCGATGGCTTCGCTTTGCCCATTGGGACATGTCGTAAAATTGCCCGGGGATACCCAGCCACGTCTGGGAGGGGTGATGTATGGGAAATATAGGCGGTCTAATATGGGGAGCCACGTGCGGAAATAGCAATTAGGTACCTGGGGATAGAGTGTTGTTAGACTGGAGGGAAATTAGGATGGATCTTCGGTGTTTTCGGGGTCTGGGCAGCGAGAGGTGTTGCACACAAAGGAGTGCCGGCTCGAGGCGGAGGTACTTCGGTTTGCGTGCTCATGCTTCCAGCACGTGGGCGGTGGTGTGTACTCCGGTATGTCAGCTTCCTGGCTGGTGGAGTTCTTGAGCGCGGAGGCTTCGAGGCCTTTCAGTCTTGATTCTCTACTCGCGTCACACATGCAACGGGAAAGGGGGCTTGGATTACATACTCCACATTCGCACAGCAGGTTTGACGAAGTGGGTCAGCAGCAAATGCACGATGATTACATTTTGCCACCGGAAGTGGTAGGGGAGAGGATGATGAAGGCGGCGCTTGGAGGTTGGATTGTGCATTTCTGCAGGCGGGATAAGGGCTGGGTGGGGACGAGGTGCAGATCTCGGAGCGGCGATGGGTCGAGAGCGGCGCTTCTCGTGACGCATAAATGGAATGCGTGGTTTAATTGTGCGCGGCGCGGTTGTGGGTGCCGCGCGTGCTTGCGATGTTCGTTTATTGCGCTGGTCAAGAGGTCATTCCGACCCCGCGATCAGAGGCGGCTTTGGACGCCTGTCAACCACGCTTTCTGCTCTTGGCAGACGGCAGCGGGCCGGGATGGCGTCCTCGAGGACGACGATTTTAATGCTTCCTGGCCCTGGCTCGGTCTAGGGAGGTTCTTTTCCCGTCTTCTTTACGAAGTACTTCTTCTGCTCATCTCAACAGCTTCGACGTTCGAGGCCATGTCACGGGTAACCCCGCTAATCCCGCGCCGAGTCCAGGCGGAGCCCACACCGTGGCCCCGCCAACATTACGGGCCGGGAACCAAATCGACGCGCCAACGGGCGCCAGCGGAGAGTGGATGCTTCTACGGTAGCTCCGGCATATCGAGACGACGGAACGGTCAGACGGCGAGCTTGTCGGTCGCTTTCGCGCACTTCCTACATCCAATATCCCAAATTTGAGCACTCTGGAGACCTCGCGTCTCTGGGCTCACCGACACGGGACCATGGTGACGGCACGATATGCTGCGTGTGGTGGAGAGCCACTCTCTGGCAATCTACTTCATGCCTTCTGTTGAATATTAGACCTCGTGTGCGGTGAAGTGGTCTTGAGGCCAAGAGTCCGAGCCCGAGCCGAGATGTTGCATGATCGCCCTTCCGAGAAACGCGCGATAAAAGCCTAAAGCCAAAGTCTGATGCCGTAAATAAGCGTCCTGGAACCCGCAGGGCTTCATATTGCTGAACCGGATGCGTGCTGTGTCGGCGCTTCGAACCCCTACAGCGTCCGCCACCCATGCAGCTTCTGTTGATTTAGCGTTAATATTGCGAGGGAAGATTCGTGGTGTGGACACAACTAGCTTTGAACAGTGATGAAATATATCATCTTACTGGACGCTCAAGCGGGCCAGCAAAGCACTCCGGTCTCGGAAGGGTTGAGATGCATCAAACTTGCGGGTGAACACGTACCATATCCTCTTGAAACTGAAAGTCTGGGCATATCCCTCGCGGGAAGCACAATGAAAGCTTCCATTCACACTTTCTCATGGGGATTGAAGGCGTAGTGGGCGGATCCGAACCAGGGACCCCGGAATAGAGAGAAGAATGGTCACTTCCAAATTAGGCACATGTCGATTGACAACCGACGAGAAGGATTTTGGAATGTCGTGCCCCTTGAGAGAATCAAGCCCAAGAGCCTTCTATGAGGCCCCACAGTGAAGTCTGTAAGTTAGCGCAATTCCTTCCAGCACCGAGGCCCCAGATAGATCTGTGGGCCGTGATCTCTGCATGACCCCAGTTCAACACTTTTTGCGGACGGGGCGGAGGAAGAACTTTGGGGATCCGAAGTTTCAAAGTTGAGCCCGGGCTCTTGAGTTCCTGCGGAGGGACGAGGGGTTCTCCGCAATTCGGTGTGCTGTACTCTGTATGACCAGGACACTATCCTGCGAGCTATGTTCAGAGTACATTGGGTCGGTTAGCTCTACCACGTTTCACGCCGCAGGTGGTGGAGGCCACAGTAGGTGGGGTACATCGGACAGTTGGACTCGCACCGGCGAGGTACTGAACCAATGTTTGAGACGGCTATCCTGTTGAAAAAGCTGCAGCTCTGAGGCAAGTGCATATATACTGCGACGGTTCGAGTGCTCTGAACAGTCATTTCGTGGGCAACTAAAATTGTTGAGACGGTTTTGATCGTGGGTTAGGACGACGTCTGGTCCCTACCCACGCTGCAGGCACCACGATGCGCGAGGGCCTGGTTTTTAGGTAGCCCATACATTCCTCCGAGCAGGTACACCGCGTGCCTGCCAGGTGCTGTAGTTCCACGTAGTAGTTCTAGGCGGTCCTTGCAAGGTCGGCGGTTGGGTTTGGTGCAGACTGCAAAACGTGCAGTTCGAGCTTTCCGACCATCAACACATCCCACGCCCACACACCTGCCTGCCGCTTGTGGCTCCCTCACAGGAAGTATTGGAAATTTTGAGCTGGTGACTAGGCTTGAAGATGTGGGGGGGTGGATAAATTAGTTAGGCTGCATTAAGCCTAAAATACGAAGCAGGGCTTACACAAACACCAGTCCGATGCTGTGGTGTTGGTTTTGTTGCTTCCCGCGTTTTTATCGTCAGGCACCCACTCTGTCGAACCGCCAGGCTGGATTTTGAGAATTGAGTGTGTGTGGGGAAGCTGCCTGAACGGGCAGGCGCGGGGGCACATGGTGTCATAGGTCATCGGGAGTCAGACCACAACCCATCGGCCATCAGCGCAGCAAGCACGGCACTCGAGACGAGACGACGGGGAAGAACGGACCAACAGACTCGCATGCTGCAAGCAGGGCCGCAGCACACCTCACAGGCGGATCTTGGTCATCTTGGGGAGAAGCCTCGAAGGTGATGGCCGGTGGGCATGGGTTTGTGCGAAGCGTGGAGTGAAGTGAAGTGGAGCGTGGGAGTGGGCGGCGGGGCGTGCAGGCTGCGGGACGAGGCAAATTACGACATGGACATCTCATTCGGCGGATCGCGCGCGCAAATCACCTGGTGCGCGCGTGCAAAGAGCGCCGAGATGGTGTGCACAGCGGTGATGGTGATGGTGGTGATGGTGGTGCGGGCCGAGTGGACTGGCGCGGGAGGCGAGAGGTGTGAGTGTGCGCGTGTGTGGTCTCAAAAAGAGAGGGCGGTGGGAGAAAGCGTTACTTTCCACGAGTCCAGTCGCCGAGCAGGCGTTGGCCGAGCTCTTTGGCTGGGTTTTTTGCAACTCGCAGGTTGCGGACCGCGCCAGGCTGGGGTCGACGTTGCTAGTTGGCCCGGGGGAGCAGTGAGGCAGCAGGAGACATGCTTTACGCAGGTGGGGGACAAGGAGGATCGGTGACAGAGGGGAGAGGGGTGGGCGGCGGCGGCGGCAATACGTCAAGCTGTCTCTTCGGTAATATTGCATTGGCAGCTTTACTTTCGGAGCGGATGGACGCGCAACTTTGCAACGGGGCGATGTGCGCGAATGACTGGCCATACGACTCCGCGTGGCGAGCTGATTGAGGGAGGCAAGGGGAGTTGATGAGAAGAGAGTGGCCGAAGAGCGGGGAAGAGACCGAAAACGCAGTAATAATATCGCTTGGCCTAACATACCCTTCCCGACGAGAGCGTTAGGTTGCCGAAAGCCCAAGAAAGACATCGGAAGTTCGCGCGATTCTGCTAACAAAAGTGACTAGGCTGCGAAATGCAACATCCACCACCCATCCGCACCCATGTCGGCATGTCTCGGGCTTCATTCGTCGGCATGTCGGGCAGGACAAAAGGGCCAAAAGGCGGAGTGGCCGCTGACTTTACATTATGCTTGCCGCTGGCTGGCCGCTTGTCCTGCTTGCTTGCTGCAGCCAGCAAGCCTGGGCGGCCCGCGCGGGTCGAATTACTCGTGAGATTTGATTCGCGGGAGAGTAGCGCTTGGACTGTTGAAGAAAGCGGAGAGGCGGATAGTACGGGAGTGCAAAGAGAGGGGTTTGAGTGACAAGACGCCTCGCCGGTCAGTGATGATATGGACCAGAAATGGAATGGAGATGAAGGTATCGAAGGATGAATGGAGAGATGGGCACGGAGCACTGGGGGCGAGTGCGGGGGGGGAGGATTAGCGGTTGGGTTGTGCAAGAGAGAGATGACTGCAAAACGTCCTATCCCATCGCCTTCGTCTCCGCGAGGCTAGGAATGACATGCAAAGATGGTACATGGAGATTAGCCCACTGCACTGTACACTTATGAGTAATGGAAAGGGTGCCTGGGTGTTGTGTGGTTTGATGAATGAGTACCGTGACTAGAGAACCTTTTTTTGCTGCCCTTTCTCCGGTCTTTGCGCTCCCTATCTTGAGTGACAGTTTCCACAGTGGAGTCTCTTAGGACAGATGGAGAAATCTCAACACTTCAACTGCAGAGAGAATTCGTGCCTTGTTGTGGAGCCCTTTGGGATTTTACACAGTAGTTAGCCGGGGGAAGGGGAAGGAAAGGGAAGCAGAATGGGGACGGGGATGGAAGGGGACAAGGATAGGCAAGAGGCTTTTTATTTTTTGATGCCGATGCAAAGCGATTTGTGCTTGTCTTGCAGAGAAGGCACACTTCGTGTGGGGAACTGAGGACTGGGAACCTGGGGAGACGTTGCTTGCACTTTGCTTAGGTGAAGAAATGATGGGCCAAGGCAGAAGTGGAGGGAGATGGAGATGGAGAGAGGAAGAGGGAGAGAGAGAGAGTGTGGGGGTATGATGAAGTTCAGTAAGAGAGTTCAGTATGGGAGCCAGCCTCCTCGCACCAAAACATCATGACCACCCCTTGGGTCCATCCCATCCCATCCTCATCGCGCGTACATCCGTAATGATTTTTTTTTCCCTTCCTCATCCCCACGCCCTCACTGGACTGGATCTTCGTGCCTACCCTCAAAAATCCTTCCCACCACCAGCCAAGCCGCCCTCCACTCCCCCAATTCAGTCCAATTGAATGCACTCCAATCCCAACGCCATCAGCCGCCGCTCCCGGGCCCGGCACGCAAATCCCACACCTCCTTCTCCTCCACACACAACCACTCTCATTCATCACACTCCCTCTCCTTCTTTCCCTTTACCTCTCTTCTCTCTCCCCTTCATCATTCTCCCGTCCTGGTTCTCCTCCCCTCGACGGGTCTCCTACAATAATCTCTCTCCCGTTTCTCCACCTCTCTAAACTCATCGCGCTCCGCGTGTGCCGGGCAGGGAAAACCTTCAATTTCGGCTTGAAAGGGTTTTTTCTTCTCTTCACACATTGCCATCTCCCTGGTCCTGGTCCAGTTCTTTGCGACCTCCGTCACTACTCTCGCCTCCCGCCATCCGTCCCTCACAGCTTTACAACAATACACCCCCCCCTCCCCACCTCCCCTACCTCTCTACTACCCCCAATCCCGAACCCTACCTAGCACGTTAGCTTGTCGGCTGTCACGCCTCTCCAGGCTGACCTGCTCCCCTCGCTGACCCGCTCACCCACTCACCCACCCCCGTTAATAGCAACGGCTCGCCACCTGCTGTGATCCGCAGTCTCGAGACTCCCTCCCCTCATCCTCCTTCCGCCAAAACTTCGTCATCAATCGGCTTCGCGCGCCTTCTTGCTGGAATAACACTGGCATAGATCAGGAACATCTCTTGCTCTTGCCACAAATCCTTTTTGTTCCAGCCGACCGCAGCTTCCCATCCTCCACCCCCAGGCAAACTTTCTCTCCCTCCCACTCACCAACCACAATCAGCCTTCTTCTCATCGCCTCCCCCTTCAACGCCTACCCTTCCACTCAGCTTCAACCGTCATCGCTCCGCCCCTTCGGCTATTCGTCATACGCCTAGTGCAAGCCTTGACCCAAAAGAATTTTCAAACCCATCCACGGTTCATTCCAACGTTCTTGAACTTCCCCTCACGTTTGGCACCCGCTTCAGACAATTTGTGGTTGTCAGGACACCACCGTCAGCGAACTATTTACTTAGGATCGCTGTTCGCACGATAACCCTGGGTGTTCCCCGCTGGTTGCTTGGACCCCCAAGAACTCTTTCGAAGTTTCGCAACTTGACAATACACCGGCCGTTCCTTTGCCGCCTCAAACACCCGAGCAACATCCGACCATTATTCTATTGCTCAGCGTTGCAAATCTTTCAACGCTGCCTATCTCGCGCAGAGACCCAACACCCGACAGGACCCAGCTCATATTTGAGAGTGGTTGCCGCCGCTTCCAACAAAAGCTGACTTCTGCCCTTTCCCGCCCTTACCTCACGCAGCAATCTCACCCTAACATCACACTCGCCTGCTTCCTTCGCATGTCAGACCTTTGCTAGGAGAAGTTGTGTACGGTTCGCAAGGAGCACTTGCTCATCTTCCGCGATCGGAAGTGAAGGAAACGGTAAACTCACCCTGCGCGGGTCCGTTGCTGGTTTGACTGACCTGTTAGCGTGTGTTCTCCACACCCGTCTCCTCCTCTCCCTCGCTCCTCGCCCACCATGCCTCTCATGGGTATGCATCAGCCGCCGACGCCTCCCGAGGTGATCTTTTCCCAGAGTGCATGCGCACCGATGCACTATGGACCGCCTCGATGGACCCCTCAAGAAGGCGCCGTACGGCGCGACGATGCGGGATTTGACTACACCACGCGTTACGGACAGCAACAATGTCAACAGCCGCCTCAACAAGCTTCTGTCCCGACCTGGGCTAGCGTCGTTGCATTACCTCCTGTCGATAGCGCACCCGCCTCGCGCATACCCTCCTACGAGCTGCCGGCTCTTGCCACTCAGCAGCAATCGCAGCATCGTACGCAAGAGTCTCGTCCATCCTACGAGCAGCAGCAGCAACCGGCCAAGGAAGAGAAGCCCGTTGGCGGAGTTTCTGCGAAGCTTGACTACGAAATGGACTGGATGACGGACTTCGTAGCCGAGTCAGCACATCAGATGTATGCCCTTAGCCGGTCTCCCCTGGTTTTGGCAGATATTGACTTAGTTCGAAGCATCATGCCTGGCAAGTCACATCATCAGGATCCGCGCGAGTTCCACGAGTTCCGCCAGTGGGTGCATCAGGTGCTGTGTGCCACTCGGCTTCCAGCATCGACCATCATGATGAGCCTGGGGTACCTGTCCCTCCGACTCGCGAAGCAGCAGCATCTCTCGAGCCCACAAAAGGATCTTCAGATTCATCACCATGTTACGGTTGCCCTAATTTTGGGGAGTAAGTTCTTGGATGATAACACCTTTGTCAATCGCTCGTGGTCCGATGTCAGCAACATCCAAGTCACTCTGCTGAATCAGCTTGAGCGCGATTGGCTTGCGTCCATCGACTACAAGCTCCATCATCTGAGCGACGACAATCAGGGCTTCAAGCTATGGCTCTCACGATGGAAAGACTTCGAGAACCAGGCGCTCTCTCGCGGCTCACGCGCTTTCAAGCTCAGCCCGATTGACACCAACGTGACGAAGATGTCGGCTAGCTACTACAGCAAGCCGCCGACTCCAAATAGCGCGCATTTGACCTTCCAGGGCCCCATACCCCAGGAGCTTGTGTCGCGTCCCCAGACTCGCTACCATACCCCCGTCTACTCGCAATATGACCCCTGGCTGGTTCCGCGCTCGGCAAATGAGAACTCACCTGCCTCGGCTCCGCATACTGGTCCGACGACCCCAGAGTATTATGGCGGACCTGGCACCTGGGGTCCTCAAGCCTTTGTTCCTAGGCGTCCTACCTACGGATTCGGGCCTGTCGCACAGCCTCAGGCGCAGCAAGGCCATGCTCAGCCACAGCCACAGTCCGCGAACAGCACGTATGCCCACACGCCCTTCACGCCAGTATACAACCACCACGCTTGGGCTCCGGCGCATGGCATGGGTTGCATGTGCTCGTACTGCAACCGCCAGCAGATTCCGTGGTTTGCACCCAGCTACAACAATATGCTGGCCGTTGCCGTTTAGATCTTACGGTCGTTCACGGTCCTTCCCTGGTTCTACCATGTGTGTGGTTTACCCGAGGCCTTTTCCAGGCCATCGGGCTCCACTCTCTGCTAGAGTCACCCTTTTCCCTGTCGGATATCCCAAAAGTCGATTTTGTGCATTACTAAAAGCGGTTCCAATTGAGTCCGGCGCTAATACGATGCGAATACCCTTTGTTCTCGGGTTGCCACTGGCCATTTCGATATCATTTCCACGCGTCACGATTCTCTTGCGGTGGCGTACTGAGCAGCATATTTCACGCGGCTTCAATCGAGTCGGGTGGCTTTCTCTTCTGCACAAAATTCCCCTTCTGCATGTTAGATATTTCCCTTATGCGTTTCTGCTGGCTTATTGTGCCTGGGTTATCGGTGTCGACAGTTTATAGACCATTTGATTTGCAGGACCTGGGTTTCACGGTTCACGGGAGTTCATCGGGCTCTTCCATACTTACGGCTTATGGGGAGCGCATGTTCGATTTGTTTTTTTGGACCGGGTTTATGCATACGGTCGGGATTGCTTTGGTTTTAAAGCAGCTTCTGTGTTTATGGGCTGGCTGTTCCCCGGGGTTTGCTTGATGACTTCTCACCATCGTTCCGGGCCATGTTTCGGGTGCCCCCAAAAACATTTGTCGTTTGTCCGGCCTGTTTGTTTGTACCGCCTTAGGGCCCGGACATCTCCTTTCGCTGTCTCTGAGCATTTGCATCTAGAATGGGGGCTTGTTACGACTTTTTCATCTGATATCCTCACGAAAGCGGGAAATCGGACGCTGGTCGGCTATCTGTTGGGAGGCGATCGGGACATTTGCACATTATTCTTGTCCACACACTTTGTGCATTCGAACATAGGCCGAGGGCGGCATTGGTTTACGTTTTTAGGCTGAACAAGCTTGACACTGGGGACAGGCTCTGGGTATGTGAGGGGTGGAAGGAGGTTTGAAATGGATACAGCTTTAATGCACAGACCCACATCATTCTTCGGAGGCGGTCACATTCTTCGAGTCGCGGCTGGTTCTTCTGTCAGCCTGTTATTTCATCGGCGTGGAACAGACTAGCTTTGGCGCGGGGATCCGATGAAGAAAAGTTTTGCTGGGAGGGCTTGGGTTCTTTTGCTTATGTGGGGGGATATCCGCATTGGCGAGGGTTTGGCTGAGGGATCTCTCGGCAGGATAGAGGAGTTGCATGGACTGGGGAGATACTGTGCATACTACGTAAAAATTATACAGATGATGGCCGCGAGGTTGGCGTTCGCCATTCACGTACCTCATCATTGGGTTCTCCTCATTCTTGGACCGGTGTGAAGCTGACGTCAGGTTGACTTGATTCTGCTTGCATGCCTAGCACTTGCTAATAAGGGACGATATGTTGGCACCGTACTGTCAGCCTTGGGCAGGGTAGGGGGGAAGTTGTCGTTCATCTCCGCTAACAAAAGCAGGAACGACGTCGGTTTCGTTACCCGTAGCGCTTAGCCCCGGATACTTCAGCCGCGGAATTCGTACATGCTATGACCGGGTTGCGCCTGTCGGGCTGGGCGCTGGAGACACGATAACCACGGTGGACAATGGAGCTGCCTGCTAGCAATACGGACTTTGATCTTGGTTGACGCTTCCTTCAGCGCCGTGTCAGGGTCGAAGCACCAGGCCCATGCCGATTCTCCAGGGCAGAGGAGAAGTACCTCACGAGGAACTTTTCAAATGAGACCCGATCCTTGACATGTGTCTGAAAGGGTGTAAGAGTGGAGGACCTGCGTTTATTGTCGTGCGTTACAATACTAGGACGATGCTTTCAAGCTAGCCCGCCATTATGATGGAAGGCTTGAAGATTATGTTTTTCTCGCGTCTCCGAACGAATGTTAAATCAGTTACGGGGCCACTTTCCCTTCATATGAGCGAAAGGTTTCCTGCTCTATCCCGGGGATTTGGTCGTCTGCGCCCATCCTGGCCGCAATAGTGCATGGTATACCGGCCACTTGGAAAACTCCTACTCGGGGCCGCAGGAAGTGAAGGAATTCTGGTCTTCGAGGTTAGAACTGATTCGGCGCCAGGACCGGTTCCCCGGTCGAGTATGGATCCGAGGAGCCGCGAATAGTTCCTGAGAATCAGCGAGACTGATCTGAGAGTTATGGATATTTTGAGTTTGGTCCGGGAAGAACTTGAGCCGCCGCAGCATACCACCGAGCTCGCGAACGATCATCCTGGTATCCAGATTCATTCCCCATCTGTCGGGATGGAGGGGAAGAGTCCAGAAGAGCGTTCATAAACTCCATCATCAAGGGTGGAAGGTCAGTGAATTGTCCGAAGCACTTGCTCTCCGATAGGGAGTGCTAAGCCGTTGATCGCGTTCTGCCTCCAAGGTACCCATACGTCATCGCTTCATGAGTTGACCGGAGCATAGACGTGACAGCAAGAGAGCAGAGCTCCTTCAAAGCACCGCCCGACCCATCCCCTATTCGCCTGAATTAACACAGGCCTGGACTTCACTGGTCGTCAGACAGTATACATCATCTGGCCTCACTCCGGCGGTACAGGGCACCATGACTGACGATTTGGGAGGCTCATCGGCATGTGGAATAACCTTTCCAATGAGAAGGAGCGTGATGTGACTGTACGACTGAGGACTATGTGATAGTTGTGGCAGCGGGCCAGGTTTGCTGCGATCTTCAGGATAGAAGTCGGTACTCCAATAGAAGGTGATGAGAATGAATTGCATGAATTTCATGAAGGGAGGTTATGAGTTTACCGAATCTTCGCTGGAGCAGATAGACCGGAGCTCGTGCAAGATCCGCGTCGTTTCTGCCCTCGGAGCGTCGAAAGGGAGACCCGAGCGAAAAAGCTCTTTGCGGGTCCTTGGGAAGACCATACGGTAGTTTCACCTTAGGGCTGCAGAATTCGATAGTTGTATCGCCGGAGCGACATGGTACGACATCTCGCTCCCTAAGGCGCTAACGGCCTTAATCTCCTGAAAATTGAGGACGGTGATAGTGCCAAATTGAAAACTTGGACGATGCGGAGCAGAGGGACGAAAATAGTCGAGTTGGTGGTTTGCTCAGCGTCAGCAAAGACATAACTCCTACTTCGATACTATGCCGTCTTTCCTAGCATGTAGTTTCGTGTAACCTTCCATCAACAGGTACCGCAGAGGGAATGGACGTCGTCGTTGGTCCAAGGCTGTTGTTGGTCATTGCCGGTCGCCATGCAGTGAGGTCCGAAGGGCCACCCGAAAAGAAGTCATGGCTGCCCTCATCCCCAAAATCGCCAGGGCACGGTGACCACTACTTTTTCGGGTGGCCCTTACAACTCCCAGATTCCAGCGACTAACCGCCGATTGGCCAGTGCTCGGGTCGAGTCACGGTAAGGACAAGGCGATTCTGCGGGGGATCAGCCGGTGGAGATGGCGGACAAAGCAAAAATGAGGAAAATTAGCAACAACCTCGTTGGCAGGCAAGTCGGGACGACATTCCGATGCGGCGCGCGATAGGCTGAGGACGATAACACGAGGCCCCCCTCCATCCATTCATCCGTCACCCGCCATCCCCACCACACCTGCAGCGTCGCAAACACTACGCAAAAGAAAGATGCACTCTATCCGATTTTCAGATGTGACCGCGACTCGCAAACTTGCAATCCTTCGCGGTTGTGCGCTCTGTTTGGTCGGCTGGCGGGCCTGGAGACGCACTTGATGGGTGGATGCCGAGTCATGGGCAACGCACTCCGCTGAGGGTTAGCGACCCTAGCCTTGAGGGACATAACGGCGCGGCTTGAGACTCGCCCAACGAGCTGAAGATGACAGGCGCAAACTCAGGGGGGCGGACTGGAAGGGTCTATCTCCTCGACAGATGCCACAAAGGTCACAGTCTTGCGGTGTTTATGGAGTATAGTAAGTGATGATATTCCCGTGAGCCATGAGGTCAAAGTAAGACTTGCAACTTCTGAAACATGAACAGGTACGCGAGCCCCTGCGCAAGGCCCAGGTCCATCATCAAGTTGCGTGCAGTATGCAGTGGGCAGCGTGCAAACTACGGTGCAGACTAGATACAGACTAGGTACAGACTACAGAACATGCATTTCGGCATGTGGACGTTCAATGCTCACATGCGGAATGGCTGCAACGTCTGGAACGCGGTGATCGCCCGCATCCTGCCGGGCCAATTGTGGGTCAGCGGCCCGGGGTGGGGCGTTGCGCAAAGTGTGGGCGCATTTTGGGGTACAGGTCCCGTATTCATTGAGATGTTGGTTTATGAGTCGGCATCGGATTGCTGAAGAAAAGGACTCAGGGCCGCCCGACAAGGTCATGACCGTCTCGCCTGCAAATACTGTACGTCCCGGTAGAGCGGCCGTGAATTTTCGGGTAGCCTTTTGGACCTGCAGGACATATGAACCTTAAAAGAAGCCACACCATCACCGCACCGCCACAACCACCCAATCTCCCCTTCTTCACGCCAAGCGCCTCCCCCGCCCAAGCGTTTCACCACCGCCCATTATACAGCCCGTGCACTAACGCCACGAACCAGCTTTTCGAGGCGCTAGACCGCCGCTAGAACCCAATGGGGACAGCGCGCAAGGGCCACCCGTCTGCATGGAAGCTCGGGCCAGTGATCCGTTGGCTGGGTGGCTGGCCAAGACCCCATTTT
Organism: Trichodelitschia bisporula; assembly: GCA_010356995.1. NCBI lineage: Eukaryota > Fungi > Ascomycota > Dothideomycetes > Phaeotrichales > Phaeotrichaceae > Trichodelitschia > Trichodelitschia bisporula. The sequence goes on from ML996700.1 coordinate 355,291, forward strand.
GCGGAGGTGCAGGCGCAGACGTCCGATGGTGGTGGTTGCGCTTGCCGAATTGGCGCGGCGCATTGGACGCTTTCTAGACGTTCCCTTCTCCGCATCGTTACTTCCCGGGGCAGCCTGAAGGCTTGCAAGGATGGGTCTGGGGGGGCCAGGGGGAAGGAGAGGAAGGATGTGGAGGGGGAAAGCGCGCGTCTGAGGTAGTATATAGCTTGAGGGGCGCGCCGGATTGAAGAACTTGTCTTTGTCTCTTGTCACTCCAGCTTCACACTTCCTCGCCATTATACCGCTTCTTCGCTTCAAACAAAACCTTCGTAATACCCTAATCAATCTTTCGAATCATCCAGACCATCACAATGAAGTTCTTCGCCGCCGTCGTTCTCTCTCTCGCCTCCCTCGCCGTGGCTGCCGATGTTGAGCTGCCGCAGTGCGCTGTACGTTGAACCTCCACACACGTTAGACCTTGCTCGACTCCAGGGCGAGATGACAGGTCATTGGTTTGTTAGAGATGTTAACACGCAACAGCTCTCCTGCTTTGCCACCGCCATCGCCAGCTCGGGCTGCACCCTCGAGGACACCTACTGCCAGTGCACGACTGGCAAGAACGCCATCACCACGAGCGTGACGCCGTGTGTGACCAAGGCCTGCAGCAACGAGGACCTTGCCAGTACGTTCCCCCCCGAAAGAAACATAAAACGGACAGCTAACACGCCCACAGAGGTCCTTCCCGCCAGCACCAAGACCTGCGTCGACGCTCTTGCTCAACACTCGAGTGCCGCCGGCAACGCTAAGACCTCTGCTGCTTCCGGCGCCAGCTCGGCCAAGACTTCCGCCACTAGCTCGGCCGCGGCTGCTCAGCAGACTGCCAACGCTGCGGGGTCGCTGCGCTTCGAGACCGTGGGCGCTGGGCTCTGTCTCGCGGCTGTTGGCCTGATGCTGTAAATGCTGTCTGTATGTTTGCTGTACATGATTCTCGGGCTGGGTTTGGTGTAGGCGTGTACTCTATATTTTGGGTTGCAGGGCCAGTGAGCATGTGATATCCAGGGGCTTCTTGTTCTGGGCTTGGGTGCTTGGGACTGGAGGGTGATGAAGTAGGGCACTTTGTTGGATGTCCGACGAAGTTCAACCTGTTCATCTGCTGGAGGGAGTTCTTCTTGTATAGTGCTTTCAGCCGTCCCTCATCCAGTTTTGTCTGCTGATTCCATCGGCGTGATGACCTGCTTCCACTTTTCCAGCCATGCCGTATACTCATCACCCTTGCCGCCATCCCATGGCCGGGACACCTTCGAAGCTGCATCCTGGGCTTTGGTGCAAATTTTGTCCAGCCTGGTATTGGCATCTTCCGCGTCGAGATCGTAGAGCGCCGCAGCCAGATCGTCGATGTCGTCTGGGATGCCACTCAAGGCGTTAAGAAGTTCGTCCACGGCCCGGGCCCTGCCACTCACTTCCTGGACCTTGTCCTCCTCCACCACACCTTCAAACGGAAATGTCTTTATCCGCCTCTTGACCAGTGCTTGGAAGAGTATGTCTACCAGCTTTATCCTCCGCAACGTCTCCCCAAGTGCAACCTTCACGTCCGGCCTCCCTTTGGGCAAGCGATTCGCTGCGCCGAAAGCGTCGTCCAAGCTCTTGGTATCCTCATCCTCATCGTCACTTCCTGTCACTTTATCCTCGGCCTCCAGTTCATCTTCCTCGTCCTCTCCCCACTCTTTCAGCTCCCCCAGCGCATCCTTAATCACTCCTCGCAATTCCTCCACACGCCCCACAAGTATGCTTCTCAATCCGTTCTTCTCCAGCGCGATCAGGGCATCACACGCACCCCACACACGCCCCGTAGTGCTGAGAACACCCTCTCGGCGGTGCTCGACGCCTTTCGTGCCCTTCATATATGCCTGGTTACCCGCTTCGCCCATAGTCGCGAGGTAGATTTCATTCAAAAGGTCTCCAAAGGCACGGAAAGTGGTCTCTACACAACGGCGCGTCTCCGTCGATACCGTGGAAGTGTACAGCTGCGGGCCGAGGAGCTCGGCGGCAGTGAGCATGGCGGGGAGACATTCTGACTCGCAGGTCTTAAGGATGGGGAGGATGGCGGACGGCGTGAAGGGAGTGTTGAGGAGGAGGAGGGAGAGTTTGGTTGTGTGGGTGCGGAGGAGAGAGGATGTGTCGCGGAGGAGGGCGAGGGGCGAGGGGGAGGCTGGCGTTGGGAGAGGAGTGGCCGTGGAGGGGGGTTGGGCGAGGGCTGAATAGAAGTGGGTGAGGAGAGATCGGACTTGTGACGCTTTGGTGAGGAGAGCCTCAATGTGAGGAGGTGCAGGAAGAGGTGGACTAGGAGCCATGGTTGGGCTGCGAATAGGGCAGAGGTGGACTGGGAGAGTTGTGGGTTGATTGCGTGTCTGACGTACTGCTCGATGAGGGGTCGCAGCTTTTTTTCGCAACCCGGAAACTTCACTCTCTTGGCTCCACGTGGGCGGGGTACAAAAGTATGGGTATGAGGCACACAGGGCTGGCGGCCTGGGGCAGGTATCGAAAATGAGGATCACCTAGTACAACGCGAGACTGCGAGCCCTGTCGCGCAATTTATGGAGCCGACACTTTCATCAAACTCGGCAACGTATCGTGCACTCCCTAGATCGGCGAGTTACGTCACCAAGGATTTGATATCCATTCGCGCTCCCTTTGGTCCGAAGAGAAAAAGCCCTCGGAGACACATCCAGTCAGATATTCAGCCTTGAGCGATCGAGGTACCCTAATCCGTCAGCCGAAATGACGTCCACGACATTTACTCCCAAATAGGACCTGCCGCCTTAACCTTCCACCATCATGATCTCCAGCCCATTCAGCCCTTCCATGCCCGAATGCCCAACTCCCTCTCATCGATCTCCCGGTATCGCCTCACCACGCCTCACCACGCATCATCATGCCCACAGACCAACCCAATCTTAAGAAATTACCCCACCCAACCGCGCAATCTCGCCTCTACCTTGTTCCCGGCTCAAACCCGGTCCCCAGTCCCCAACCCACGAGGCCCCCCAGCCCTCCGGTGTCGTCCCAACGCTCCGGCGACTATTCGCAGAACAGCAGGTTCGCGTGCGATGCTGCACCGCACTACCGTACGTGGTATACACTTTGACGAGACACGCGGATGCGCGGGGCCTCGGCTCCGGTCAGCTTACCACCGGTGCTGTGGGGTCGTGAGCATATACTGGGATTGTGCTTATGATCCTTCGCTTCCACCGTGGAGTATGCAACCGGTTATGCGCAAAGCGTCTGCTCATGTGTGTTGCTGCTGTATGAAACGATTCCGTCCACACCGGGCACCGTTCGGCCGGGTCGCATGTGAGGTTCGCTGGAAGCCGGTTACGTACGAGCGAACATCAATGCTGTGGAGGCATGAAAAGTGGGACAGAAAGTATGCGGGGAAGTGGCACAAAGCCAAGTTCCCCTAGCCCTACAATCGGACCAGAGGGTATCGTTACTGTTGTAGATGGTATATACAGAGCCCAGTTTCGTGAAGCTTTGATCGTACGTCCGTCCAGCACCATGAAGTACACCAAACTTGCAGTTCTCCGGCCCAAGACTCCATTAAGAATTTTTGCACTTTTTCCACTCCCGCACATATATCCCTAAACCCATCCCTTGTTCTGCTGCGGCCTCGCTCCTTGCGGCTCATAGTCTCCCCTTGAGCGCGGTTGAATGGGTGAAGGCGGCATTGGCGCAGGGACGTTATGTGTTCTCGTGACTTCCACCTCCTCCACGGAGTATATCCCGGCGTGGTTTGTCGCATGCTCCGTAAGCTCAACGTCGCTGGCCATTTCGTCGCCATGATGGGGCCGAGCAAACTTTTCGTTTCTCCGCCAGCGCTCCTGCTGTGACGCACGGGAGCCGCGCGAACCGAAAGATTGGGGCTTCTTGTTCGATTTGTTCGATTTTTGAGGGGAATGCGACGAGGCCCAGGTGCGAGATATTGGCTCGTCGGAGTGGTCCGGGCTGGATGAATGCATGATACGGCGAGATTTGCGGAGAAGAGGCCGTAAGGACGGGAGAGATGACACCATTAGGGCCGTGCACATTTCGGCCATACTCCATACATCTGGGCTCATTAGTCTCTGTGCAGCTCTTAAACAGGACAGCTTACATAGCGGCAAGAAATCACTGCTTAAGAAAGCAGCACATCGCCCAATGCTCACGGCGATCGTGATTGCGCCTAGTCCAAACGTGACGCAGAGTCCGATAAGTTGACGCTTTGAAAGGGAAAGAGTAGCCAAAAGGGGGAATGGCAGCACAAAGACTGTAAAGTCAGGAGATGTCCGAGGCAGGCCAACCTACTTACTGAGGAGATCGGTCGAGATGTTCATAGCAAAGCTGATTTTGAACAAACGGTGGTCATATACGCTGCAAGCCTTCCGCGACGGATTTTTGGATGGTGCCCAGTTCCGTGATACGTTCGGACCACACCAGAACACGGCGAGAAACACGGCCACGAAATAGCAACATGCGCAGTATACCATCACAATTCGACAGGCTTTGCGGAGCTTGGGGAGAGATCCAGGGAATAGCTTTGCGTAGAAGGCGAGGATGCTGAATTTGGTGCAGTATATCCCTGTGGCATAGAGAGGGACTGTGGTGTATGCCAGCTGCTCGGGTCAGAACCGCCCTGGATACTCAAGGCTGCAGTTACCTTTCTGATGGCAGGAGTCGGTAAAGAACCTTCAATCATGGCCCCCATTCCGTATTCTACGGAGAAGAGTATCATCACACACAGCGCAGCCAGCGCACCGACGCAGAGGAAAAGGTCGGATACGGTGAGGGCTTGTTTGAGGTGCAAAAGTCTGAACCATAATCGTACTCCGACTAGTATATACGCCTGTCAACCGTGAGTACAAGTCCAAGTGCACAGTGTTTCGACCATACGCAGCCTATCAAGATCCAGTCCGCCACCTAAACATGTAAGCAGTGGATCGTGTGAATGGAGCAGAGACTAACGATGACGGACTGGCCCGTAAGGTACGACACCATCCCAGCCGTTGTAGGAGGTGTAGATTCGCCGAAGACTAAGTGTTGTGGAAGGCGTACGATTTCATTATAGGCAAAGAGCAAGAGCACGAGCAGAAGCACGAGCAAGGCAGTGGACGGGCAACAACAGGTTACATAGTACGGAAAAGCAGGCCGGGTAAGTAGGCTTAAAGTAAGATCAACATACTATGGCAGCATTTCTGGGTATGGATCGAGGCGGGAAATGCTTTCTGCGCCGCACGGATCCCAGCTCAACAGGGTAACCTACTGCTGCGGGCATCGTAGAAGGCTAAATTCAAGGATCATTCCGGCGGATACGCAAGGCTCTCATTTAGTGTCCGTAAGCACCTTGCGGGGAGAGACTTGTCGCGTGGCGGCAGGGCCCGTGAGGAGACTTGGATCAAGGGAGATTGGAGTATATTGACCATATCGAACAGCCTCGCTGTGATTGGGGGGCGGTGACTTCGCCTTCTTGGATCCAGTCCGTGCCACTCTGGCCTGTAGTAATCAGGACATTTACACAGACATATGATCCGAGGGCCAGAGTCCCGCATATTGCGGCGGGTTCGGCCGGGTTAGGAGTGAGGGGAAGTGGAGATGTGGGGAAAGATGAAGGGGAAAGCTTTCAGACTGGGTGATAGCAGACTGCAAGAGCCTGGATAAGGTTACGAGAGGCAAAAGAGGATGAAACCCCAGATAGCCAGGCAGATGTCTCGAAGCATAGTAGAGCGATAATAGACTCCATTAATGGTTGGATGGCACTTAAACGGGCTCGCCGACGAGTGTATGAAGTGTCCTGGCAGGGGCCGGGGGAATGTCGAGATACAGAAGCCAGGTACCTAGCATTATGCGGGGAATACAAGGATAAAGGCGGTTGAGGAAGAGGCAAAAGGTCCCCAAGGCAAGTATCAGCCTCGTGATGGGACGTTGAAAGAGGAGGAGGGGGGGGAGTGATGTGTGGTGGGATGGTGTGGGAGGGTGGTGAGGTGGAGAGGTTGGCTGAAGAGAGAAGGTCGGGACCTGGAGATCTTCCTTGTGGCGTCTGCTTCAGCCACCCGGATGAACATCGGTAGGGCTTCTCGAGCCCTCATTGCTCGCTTCCGCCTTCCGACTTTTGAACCTGCCACCCTGCGAGTACCGTACTTGCATCCCATCCTGCGCTACCTTTTGCCTTTACATAGCCCCAAACCAGACTTGCAACGTCGTCATCTTAACCCATCTGTCTTCTGCCACCGGATTCGTCCGCCCAAATCATCTCTTCCATAGATAGTCCAGTCCCTTTCACCCCCGCATCAAACCGCCCCCGCGTCAACCCCCCACCCCCATGCGAAGCGAAGAGAAATGGCCCCGCGATCAGCCAAGGCGGCGAGCACAGCTGGGGTCAAGAACCAGACTCTCGTGATAGACAATGGAGCGTTCACCATCAAGGCTGGTGTGGTTGCGTCTAGCCCGACCATTGAAGATTGCAAGGTAATCCCAAACTGCATTGCCAAAGACAGTGTCAAGAAGGTCTGGGTCGGCTCTCAGCTCGATCAATGCAAGGATTTTGGCGAAATGGCGTTTCGGCGCCCAGTGGAAAAGGGATATCTGGTGAACTGGGAAGCCGAGAGGGCTATCTGGGGCCACTCATTTCTCGCTGAAAATGCTGTCGCCAAGGTATGTGTATTGCCTATACGCGTATCATTGCGGCTCTGGGCTTACATGTCTGTCATAGTGCGATCCACACGAAACGAATCTGCTGCTCACAGAGGCTCCCAATTGCCCTCAAGCCCTCCAAACTAACACGGATCAAATCATTTTCGAGGAGTTTGAATATGCCTCTTACTGTCGGACCTTAGGTTTGTGCCTTCTAATCCCGCAAACTCGCATATTGACGGCGTTGCAGCTCCTACGCTTAATGCATACAACGATATCCCATCGCTGTTTGGAGGCCCGTCTAGCGGGGATAGCTCACAGGGGCCAGCCGAATGTCTTCTTGTCGTGGATTCTGGATATTCCCACACCACCGTCACGCCACTGATCAATGGTCATCCAGTTCAACAAGCCATTCGCCGCCTAGATATTGGGGGCAAATTTCTCACCAACTACCTTAAGGAGCAACTTTCCATCCGTGCATTCTATGCCATGGATGAGACATGGATTGTGAACGAGATCAAAGAGGCGACGTCTTTCGTGAGCGACAATTTCTCTCGGGACCTCGAGCGAACGTGGAAAGGGGGCAAAACTGACCGTCGCAGCATGGATCCTAGCTTGCTGGTCGACTACGTGCTGCCAGATTTTGAAAGTACCTTTCGAGGTGTTGTGAGGCCTTATGACCATACAACTCCAAAAATGAACTCGCGGGCTCCAGTAACGTCGGCTTCCCGGGACAAGATAGTGACTCTAGGTAACGAACGGTTCGCCGCCCCGGAGCTCCTCTTCAATCCATCCGATGTAGGGATGAAGGAAGCAGGCCTGCCTGCGGTAATCATTGAGAGCGTGAATGCTCTGCCGCTGGGACTTCGCCCCTCCATGTTCGCCAATACCATTGTCGTTGGCGGCAACGCTTTGATACCCGGATTTTTAGAGAGACTGTAAGTTAAAGCTCGGGTCATCCTTCGCTGCTAATTGTGCCCAGAAGGCGAGAGGTGAGAGAACTTACGCCCAGCGAATATGATGTTAGAATCGCGAGTCCAGAAGAGTATGTTGCCTCAAAATACTGAGCCGCATCAATTAATTGCAAGTAGTCCAATTCGCTCAACATGGCTTGGAGGCGCGCGCCTGGCGGCACAGCACCAAAATCTGGCCAATATTCTCGTTACCCGTAAGGAATACCTTGAGCATGGCGCCAGCTGGCTCCTGCGGCGGTTTGCGACGCACGGTCCGTGATGTATAGCCATATTAACCCTGGGCTTATCCGCGCTGTGCCGTACCGAGCACCTCACAACCGAGCTTCTGTTTGCTGTGTAAGTGCACACCTTGGTCAATGCTCGGCAGAACTGTCCTGACGGCTGTCGTTCACCTCCGGTGAAGGGGTTCCCCAGATATTTTGCGACTGGGAAATTTGTCGATCGGATTCCACCTCCGCGATAAAAACGGCCTGGCTCGGCCGCGCCGGAAGGCGTTCATGTGGACTTCCACCATGTGCTGTGCCAAATCGGGGATGGCGCTGCTGGCTTCTTGGATCACTACCCACACTGAAGCCGTAAAACGGGGTCATCATACGGTGCGCATGTACCTAGGCGCACACTGCGCGAATATACAGGCCCAACTTCAGTGCACCCTGGGCTGGAGGTCTTCGACCCGAGTTGTCCACGCCTCACGATCTTTCGGCATGCGCCTCATCTCGGCTCGGACAATAGACATCCGATCAACCCCTCTCAGTGTGAAAGCACTATCGGGGGTACCGAGGTAAGCGAAAGCAGATGGGGCTTTTGGATGCTTCCGCTGGGCCTCTCAAGCCAATGGGGTTATCCCAAAAGCGTTACTGCGCAGCATCACACAGCGTCGCCGGCTCGACCGGTCAGAAGCTGTGACTCCAAGAGAAGGGCTCCAATGCCCTTGATCAATACTTTCAGCTGAATGGCCAGAAGGTCCTATCAGCTCCTGGGTAGACCTGATACCGTACCGTGTGGACAACCCAGATAGGAATGCGAAGTGGGGCTTCGCCATTCATCTCTCACGACCCGAATGAACTCTCTGCGAGACTAACTGGCCGGTATCTGAGATTCTACATTCTGTGAGCAAAGAGGATATCGTCCTGCGACATAATATGGCAAGATATTCGGTTTTTCTGAGTTTGTCTCAACTTTTGATTGGGGGCTTCTGCGGGTCAGCCGTCCAACAACGGCCAGCCAAAAGTGCAGTGAGCATTAGTGATCGCCAGGGGAGCGGTATATTCGGATAATAGTCCATTTTAGCTATCCCAACACCTATTTCACATGCTCAAAGATAGGCTCGGAAAGGGTTCCGATGGGTGACGCCGATGGCAGGTGGTTCAGTTCCATTCCCGATCAGTACTCATGCAGCAAACCATTTCTATGCACACCAAGTTTATTCCTGAAAGCCATCGGACAAACTGCAGGAGAGATTGGGAACACTTCACACCACCTCTTTACGTAGTCGGGAGAGCACGAACGGTGGAACCAGAAGCGACGCGAGCTCCGAAGCTTGACCCCTCAACTCAAAAGCTTGTGTGACTTGGCTTTGGCGGGTGGCTTGCATTCCCCGCAAATCGCTCAAAGATAAGCACTGGCGGCGCCAATTAGCGTCTTGGAAGCGCTAGTCATCCGCTCCGATTTGGTAACGGGGAATGCATCCATTACGACGTTGAGCGGTGACACGAGCGACATGTGGCTCACAGCCCGGGGTCGCGTGCATGCCAGGGCGCTGCTGATGCATTTTACCAACCTTCCCCGCTCTTCTTTCGCGGCAACATCAGTTCAACAGTCTTCGCTTCGTCCTACCCTCCGAAACGCCGAAATCGCTTATGGACTTCGATCACGATCGTCTGTCGACTGAAACATTTGTTTGGAGGATCTCCACCGACAGCGAGCGCACGCTCGTGCAAGGCCAGGTGCCGGCGGTGAAGCTGAGGCGGGTGTCGTGCGGCATCGGAGGGGCAGGGAACTACCGTAAGCGCTTCTAATACACCTGGGAGCGGCAGATTTAGTAAATGCTAACTTGCTTAAGATTGTCCTGGCCAATATCCGTACGGCAGGGAGCGCGTGGGGAATGTGAACTTCATTCAACGAGCCTTCAGGCGGTTATCTTTAGCGTTGAGGGCGCGGGAGGGCGGCGAGTCTTGACATTCAACAATGCGCTTTCCTTGAGGGGGTCTTTTGCGGTCCCGGGCTCGTCTCTTCAAGTGGTTCTTCCTTCTACGTAATCCAGGATTGGCCTTTTCATGGGTCAGATGATACCCTAATACAATATCGCGCCGCACCGCCACTTGACCTCACTCCGGTGACATCTGGAGGAGCTTAGCGGCATTCGATCTACTGATGCCCCACTGAATGCCTATCATCGTGAGGATGGCCACTGTAAAGATATCCGATAAGCGTTTCAGTTGATGAGACACGCTGGGACACAATAGTGAGAACTCGGTGGGTGAATATGGCTGCGATTCTTAATGGTAACTGCATTTTCGAGGTCCAAGGATGACTACAGGTAAGCCGACGCCCATCGAAATCTGACCGACTTCGGATGTCTGTATGGCCCGTTGAACTAATTTGCGCCACAGGCTGACATCGCAACTTACTGATGCTACCTTTTATCATCAACCTCACCGTGTCCCAGGAATGCGGTCCCCAGCAGCATTTGCATGGAAAGTCCTCCGACTTCAAATAAATACGGCAAACTGGTGCCGGTAGTAGATGAGTTAGTGTTAGCCGAGCCGTATCGCGCCATAACCGAGGGCAACCCAAATTCAACCCTTCGGCGCTTCGGCGCATCGGCAAGCATATCGGAAATCGGCACATCGGCTCCAAGGTTCGGCGGCCGATAGTCGACGAAGATTTGTGATCCAAGTGAGAGTTGGCACAGCGGTCAATGAATACGGTGCCGGGCATATCGGGCTCGGCTCTGCGGCGGCATCTCGGTACGACGCTGATGCGCCACCGTGAGCCGGTTAAATGACAACCTATTGACGACGTGAGCTCGCGATGTGCATTGCTGAGATAGCTCTAGTCTTACTCAGAACATGAGATAGCCAAAAAAATGGTGGAGACCGCGAAAAACCTCACTATATGTTGACCGCTGCGTCGCTAGGCCTAAAAAATAGCAAAGAATGTGGATTAGCAGCGGAGACGCTAATGGCAAAACGGTGAACCGAGGGATGAGTCTTTTGAATATCCCGCTCCAGCACCGAAGCAACTCCGCGCTCAAGATCTCGACCTGCTGTATTTGACCGTCTTTTCACCATAGCGTAACTTTCAAGCTGCCATGAAGCTATGGCCAAACAGCGGCAGCAGCTCCCTATGTTGCGGATCTGGATCCGCCTGTCCCTAAGTAGTCACATGGTGACGCAAAAACCATATCGAAAGCGAGTCGTGCGCTTGGCGACGCGCGATTCTGAGTCTAAATTTAGCTCCCCTCACCCACGGCGGAAGTCCTACCGTAGTACCGGTAGAGAAACTTTTCGCTTGTTAGTTCCCGCTTCATGATTGTTACCTGCTTGCCGGCGAATTGTCGGTTCTTCTCAAGGGTCCCGATTCATTAGAACCGAGGGCCGACCATTGAAGAAAAATATGTAGCCAGAGGCATATCCGGATGTGTCAACGAACCGAGCAACCAATTTCTCGGCGTTGAAGTTCCCGCTCAAGGATGGAGAGGATGGGCCCGGCAACAATAAATCCACCCTCCGAACTCGGCGCACCCGAAATTGCGTCTCGTCTACCTCGAACCCGTGAGCTGAGTGTCCAACAGCAAAAGCACTTACACGGTCGAGTACGTACCACATCCCTCCCTCGAAAACTCCTAGAATAGAAACCGCGATGTGCAGACCCAGCAACCCCATCGCCCGTGCAACGTCCCGTTCTACGGCCCCACATCAACGGCTACTACCGTACCGGTACACCCCCTACCAGTAGACGCATCCATCCGACCGACCAGACGCCGCGGAAAAAGCCATCACAAAGCCATCACAAAGCCCTCGTGAATCCTCCTTGCTTGCCGACCCCACATCAGCGGTGCGAGTCTCGCCAGACGCGGTAACCGCAATGCTATCAGTGCAGTGCCGCTGCAGTGCCGCTGCAGCGCCCGCACCGCTGCCGTAAGGCGTCTTCAGCTCTGCTTGGGCTTACCTGATCCGGGGATCTTGGCGTAGGGCTGACATGGAAGCTGCGTGGAAGCTGCGCAGGGCCAATCATTGAGCGCCGAGCTGGTGCACGTACCACTTGATGCGGCATGCAGGGCTGAGGGGCTGGTTGCGGTGCGTAGGGCGTGGATGGTGATTTGCGATACCGGATGCGGGGCGAGGATACGCAGTTGAAGCTTCGACGTCTGTGGAATGGCGGGGCGCATGCAGAGCGCCAAGGAGAAGGTGTACACTTTGAGGGAAATACGAGCGAAGTACGAGCGAGGCTGGAGGCTACGAGGTATATGCTTAGTATGGAGGTGAGGAATGCCGCGCGCAATTTGCGCTGGCTGTCTGTGTCGATACACATCGCGCAAGCGACTGCAACGAAATGCACTGCAACTCAGAGCAGCAATGCAAGTGCATCACCAACGCCTTGACTACATCACAACGACATCGCAACCCCTCCTTTATCGCAGACGCGCAATCCGGCAGAAAGGTGCGCCTTGATAGGTAAATCGACAGGCTTGGGCATGACGTTAGGAAAGACGTCGGTGATTTGCCCCCTCAGAGCTCTGCTCGACGTCTCTGTCAGCAACCTTCCAAGTGACGTGGATTTGCAGGGCTGGGGATTGGCTCTGGAGTTATCAGTCAGCTACCACCCCCATAACGCCGAGCTCCTTGTAACCCTGTAGGGCTGATCAGGGATTCCCGTGCGAGGACGAGCGATGGCAGACATGCCGCATTGCCGAACGAAGAGGGGTTGGGCGCATGGAAGGCATAGAAGGGACCTTCTGTGCAGGGAGCATACACCGGATGCAGTGTCCTTCCAAATCACCCCGATGAAGGGCTGAGACCATGGCGCCATGCAATGTTTTTGTCAGGTGGCAGGTGTCTGGAACCTGTCACCGTGACGAGGCTATGAAATGCGGGGTGGTGAGCGTGTTTGGAAATGCCCCACGGGAGTGCCCCATGGCACAACAGTGCGACATCATGGTGCACAATCCCCACGTGCATCTAATCAGCGTGCGACATGGCCAACAGCGGAAGCCTGGCCGTTTTATCAAGGCATTCGCAGGGTCGTGGGATTGCTAATCCAGTGCAGTGAGACATGCAGATCGCAAGCCATTATATCAGCAGAAAGCGATCAGATAATGATGTGCCAGAACCCGATGATAGGTGCGAGGTGCATAGGGCAGAATGGATTACAAGTCCAAAAGCGTGTGCATATTGCAACTGCTGCTGCTGCTCCTGCTGCAGTGTCTTAAGAATGGAAAGAGGGGTTGATCATGAGGGCAGAGTCAACACACGGCGAGCAGCAGGAGTACCGTAGTTATCGAGCAGCAGGGCCGTGATCGCACAAGTGTCCTCTGAAGGGTTGTTGAGACAACGACTGCACGGATGATCTTTAGACGAGCCACGTTGCGCTGAAAGCATCAGGGTACAAAGAAACAAAATCTAAGGTGCTGTCCGGTCTCTCAACAAAGCTGTAATTGTCACCATGGAAACAACGGACGAATTTGAGAGTGCAACGGGCTGTGCAGTGGGCACTGATTTCCTCGTTAGCGACGTACGCCCTGCCAAAGCGGCGGGGTACTCAGCAAATACATGTACGGCGTGCCCGAGAAGCCTGACAACAGAGGGTCCGACCCCGTATCCAGGCGCTGGACGGCCTCTAGGCAGTGGCTTGTATTGATGCTAGAAATTGCTGGCGACAGTGATGCTGCGAAGCGAGTTCAGGCAGCCAGAAAAAACACGTCAGGATTGGCCAGCTCGCAACTCTCAACCCCACCTTTTCGCATGCTGTCCAATGTCGGCCACGTTTACGTCCACATCAGCGGTGTGGCCTTTACGAATTACACGGAGTATGGTGTACACACGAGGATGCCACTGCTGCGGCAAGCTGTTCGAGTGCGGGGATATTTGGAAAGTGCTGCCAACAGCAGTGCTTCACACACCGGCCAACTACAGAAGGGCGTAAGACTTGATTGACCAACTCGAAAAGCGGATGAACTGGATGAGCAATTTAGGAGTTCGTCCGAAGCGCCGCGGAGGAATCGACGGTTCTTCATCTAATCCGCTCAACTACTGTAAGGCCGCATCTTCGCCGTAGACCAGATCACGATTGAGTCAGGACAAGGGGTATCTCGTGCACTTCTTTGACGCATTCCGGGCTTTGCTGGAATTAAGCGGACTGGTTCGGGTGGAGGTAAGGCCAACTGGGAGTCCCCGCAGATAACAAATCCTACAGGCCCTGCTGTCTCCGAGGGGTACAGTAGGAAGACAACAGAGTGGCTTTCTTGTTGGTGGGCTCGGGCGCGCTGTGTAATCAAGCAGGGCTGACCAATGTCCGAGGAGCCGGCATGTTTGCTCTGTACTGCTTGCGGCATGCGGGAGTAATGAGTGGTCTGCAGAGTCGGACAGTGAGAGAAGCCTGCGGGCAGCGGTGCGTCTGTTCGGCCAGCTCGGCCGCTCGGCGACAAGCACAACGAGCGGTGACGGGGGTGACAGCTGGAGGGATGTGTGGCTTTTTCCACTGACGAGCGGGGGGGTGAGTGGCAGGGGCACAGGGGTGCTGCTAGGCGATGCTCATGCAATGGAGTTTGGAGTGATGCCTTTCGCCGCGACATTTCTCGGACTCGGACATAGTAAACCCCCCATTACTAAATTATGTCATGCGAGCAGACACCGAGAGCGCCCGCATCTCCATTACGGAGCTTAGAGATCTTAGAATCGCCTATAACAATCCATCCATCCCCATGGCCTGAGATGCTGATTATCAACTGATTACACCCTACCAGCAACAGCTCTCAAACCTGTTCCATCTGCTACTAAAAAGTCCCCCTTCCCCCACCTTCCAACACACCAATAACCCCACCAACAACCCCACCAATCCACCATCAGACACAGTCTCATATTCCACTGGATTGAAAGAAAGAGACACCACAACAGTCTTCAGCCTTCTCTCTCCTGCAGAAACAGCCTCTCGCCTCGCTTGTTCGGTTCATTCAAGCAGTCTCCACCGCACAGCCTAGACCCATACCACCCAAGGCTCACCTACCCCCCTCACCCCCTTCCACCGCACCCACCCCAGGCACGACACCGCCCCGGGACCCTTGTGACGAACGCAATTGGCCCGTGCCAAAGCAACCGGTCTAGTCATAAACTCCCGCTCAGAACTTCAGAAGGCGCACAATATTGCAGCCTTGAGTCACCATCGATCACTCACACCCTTTTTAACCGATCACACCTCCCTTTCTTCACAATGCCTTCAAGACTTCAATCACAAATCTCCTTCGAGCCATTTTCGGCCACACCAATTCATCGCCGCACTCAGTCCCCGCCTTCTCCTCTCTCTACCGAGCCGACTCAGAAGCGTCAGAAGAAAATGTCGCTCACTCAAACCTACTACATCGCCTCGACGGCCCGCGGCAAGCTCAACAAGGAAGCTTCGCGCTCCGACTTCAACCTCCGCCTCCTCGTCGGCCACGCCAACCTCCTCGACGCATTGACGCTTGAGCTCGCCGACGCTGAGCGGGAACAGGAAGCCTGGTTCCACAAGCAGGTCCACAGTGCCGAAGAGAAGGAGCCTCGTCGGGTGCAATGGATCGACCGCCTCGCCGAGGTGTCGGAGGAGGATGAGGACTCGGCCTCCGAGGCCTCGGACAGCGATTCCGACTGCAGCGACGACGACTACGAGATTGCCATCCCCTTGACCCGCATCCGCAGCCCACCAGTCCGCGTGTCATCGCGCGAGGTCGAGGAGGATTCGGAGGAGGACTACGATACCGAAAGCGACGACGAAGACTACTATGACGAGGATGTACACGCTCCCGAGCTCGCTCTTGTTCGGACCGTTTCCCAATTGCAATCACCTCCCGAGCTTCTTGTCGACGACTCCGAGTCGGATGACGAGACCCTGCCGCAGTCTCCTCCTCAATCCAATCTCGACCTCACACTCTTCGACGAGAAGTCACAAATGGTGCTTCTGGAAGAGGAGGACGAGAGCGCGCGCGATCTGTTGATACGGGAAAGCTACTATTTGCCCAGGAATGCGCCAATGATATCAGCTTGCTGATCGGTGTGTCTCTGCTTTGGTATTCTTTCCTGCGATTCAGCGAGCGACTGGTTTCATTCCTCTCAGCATGGAGTTGGGAGAATATGACATGGTCATATCTTGGGCTTCATTTCACATTTGCATTACTGGGACCGATTCCGCTCAAACTGGCATTGTTTTTTTCCAGCACCAAGGTGCTTGGATTTCTTTTATTGTATGGGTGGAAGTGAAGGACTGCAGCTTTGTTCTCCCTCCCTCTTCTGGAATATGGTAGAGGTTGAGACTCGCTGCTCATGGTACGATAGATAAACAACCAATCAGAAAAAATGATTGATGTCATGA
Source organism: Trichodelitschia bisporula (assembly GCA_010356995.1). Classification (NCBI taxonomy): domain Eukaryota; kingdom Fungi; phylum Ascomycota; class Dothideomycetes; order Phaeotrichales; family Phaeotrichaceae; genus Trichodelitschia; species Trichodelitschia bisporula. The sequence continues at coordinate 371,472 of ML996700.1, forward strand.
CACTGGTCCCACTTGCTGTGATTGATGCCATTCCAGATTTTTCTGTCGAAGATTTTTGCTCGCCTTAGTGGCAAGAGTAGTAAGTGCGTCATGACTACCGTTCCAGGATATTTGGTTGACAAACTTCTAGCTCGTTACTGTGAAGATTCTGGTCGACCCAATGGGGACGGGCAAACCAGACATTGCCCCTCGAGCGGTTGGACAGCGTTCGCCTTCAACCTCAACAGGCCCGACAAACTATTGTATCAATCTCTCACTCACGGCCCGCGGCAATCAACACCCCAGCGACCACGCTCCGTCTGCACCCGCAGCCGACCGAAAGAGAAGTCGACAGTCGAAGATTCAACGACAGCGCTCCGAACTCGGCGCCAAGCGGGGTCGCTTGGGTTGACTCGCCGTTACCAGCGTATCACCGAGCAGCCCTTGATGTCATGCACCGATCTCTGGTCATGATCGTGATCGGTCATAGCCAGACTTCATCGCCCATACCCGTAACCTGTTCAGTCTGCGAGAACCGATACTCGCTGTACACTTCGATCGAACAAATTCGCCTAATTTCCCATGCCAGCGCAATTCGTATGCGCCGCAACTCCACTCCAGCTGGCGCTCGTCGTTCATCTCCGCCCAGAGGTCACTTGATAGTTCCCCTGGGCGACGGGGCGCGATAAGTGTCTTTGGTGCGACACCGTGCCAGTGTCAGTTGCAGTTCGCTGGCAGGCGGACAGCCTTGTGGACCATTGACAGAAACACGAAGGTACATCCCTTCGCTTCCTCTGCTTCCTCCCTGAGCTGTGCATTATGTGAGACACAAGTGCACGCCCCCCATGATTCACAACTCGCGGTCATTCCGCCTTGCCATTGGATCCCGATACTTTATCCCTTTTGTGTGCCTTGACAACTCGCGAGTTCCGCGCACGACAGAAAAGGAGTCGAATTCTAGACCTGAGAAAAGGAATGCCATCTGCGGTTCCTGAATCAAGAGACGGCGATTCCGCAAGGCGCCGCGCAGAAATGCGACACGGATGGCTACGGGATGGAGATCAAGGCGCAAACGGAATTGCCTCTTGAAATCGGGTTTCGGCAACAGTGCTTGCCGCACAGCCGCTCAAAAGGCAGATCAGACAGCAGAAACCCACGATCGCAACCCCTCGCCGCGAGAGGCGGGCACCTCCCCGTGACCCCTCGCCCTGCCCGCCTTTCACGCGCGCACATCCTATTCGCCCTGCCCAAGCGGAACACCGGATAATGCTTCACCCGGCAGCAGACTTCAGAGCGCGCGCACAATGCGCTCAATTCCGAGACCCGATCCTCTATCCAGCTGCCATGCTATGTGCAGACCGGTTGATAGCTTCATGTGCGCCTTATTACGGTACGCGGTGATTCTGCTGTCGTGACTCCTCGGGTTTTGCCCGCCAGCGTGGGCGTGGGGGGTCCACCCAGCCGTTAAATCCGCGCTGCCGGAATCCCTGTCAACGCCACGTTGCCCTTTTTGGCATAGAGCGACACGGGCGCTTAGCGGCACGCGATCGGCTGGGGCAGGGCGCCGAGACGGGGGAATTTACTGCCGCCGGACCCGAGGCTAGGCCGATGATTTATAGCGGGCAGAAGCGGGTAGGAGATATCCCCGGCGCCGAGGGCTGCGGCAGTGCGGTCACCCGCCTGGAGGCGACTAGGCTCCCAGAATGGAACATGCTGTGCAAAAAGCGTTGCTATAGGCGTTGTGCATACATAGTCCAGCAGTTATGTGGCTCGGCTTTCGGGCCTCGTATGAAGTACGAATATTTCGTCCCTAGTGTCCCGATCAGTGCCTTGCGCCGAAGTGCATCTGCAATGTCGGCCTTGACACAAATTGCTTGCATCGCCGCAGCAGAGGGTAAGGCAACGCCATTCCGCAGCCCATCATTGGCTGTTCCAGGAGATGTCGTCTTGATATGTGGTCTGCACGTCCTTAAGGCTGCCCTCGCGTCTCACGTAACCGCGACCGCTTGGAGGCTGTGGCTTGACCGCTGACGTGGGGAAGCGGGGTTACACTACCCCGCGTCTTACCTCCGGCTCCTGCGCTATGACTCCGCCCCCATGCGGGGAAACAGCCTTGTGCTTGTGCATCCCGCACTTGGAACACGTAAGGATGCTGTGGATGAAACTACGAGGTATATGCTGCTGCTTGTGAGAGAAGACGTGTCTAGCAAGATATTTGCTGCAATCAGGCATACGTAGTTCGTGTAGAGCTCGGATTACGAAGAATCAATCCCCAGGCCCGGAATGACCGCCATTCTTCGTATGGAAGGCGTGTCTCGACGCGTCAGGTTCTCATTGGCAGTCAATAAGAGAATTTGTGTAATTACTTGCAGGAGGCGGAGTGAGACATGGGGCTGCCTGGCAAGGCTGTGCTGGGACCCTACCGTAGGGCTGAATTTGAGTATGGTGAACTCACCAAACCCTACCACTGTTAGTGTGCTACAGCAATGCCTCCTACCCCGTAGTAGTGCTCGACTGACAGGTGCGTTGAAATCAGCTTCAGCCAATGGATACCAGCACCACAGCACTTGAGCCGATCACCACTGGTGATCAACTCAAGGCAGTACCTTGGTACATAGTTTCTCAAATATCGCATTGAGCATCATTCGACCACCATTTGACGACTGGGAGAAGTTGAATACTGGAAGATACGGTATGTCGGAGGATATCACACCACCACCCGATATTCCCCACACTTGAGCTTTGTACCGTAGCATCTTACCTCGTCCTCGAGGTGCAAATGGCCTGTGGTAAAATGCGATAGGTTGGAGTTCAGAATCTGTCAAGCCTTCATCGGAACTGACTCCGAAGTCAATAAAAATCGGATTATATCAGCTGTAGGGGGCATCCTTATTGGGGCAGTGCCTTCGTTGCAAGTTCGACTGACCTCATACGGCTGGACGCGAATTCTGTCGTATGAGCCAGCCTTCTCATTCGGTTGTGGGTTATGTCTTTGAGCGATACTGTACTCGTAGAGCAGAAGGCCAGCCAGCGCCTATCGTCAATCTCCACCACAATGCCATGGTGGTTGAAGTAGAGTTTGGCGAGCACTTCCTAAGCTTCTGGACAACCCATGTTGAAAGTGGCATGATGAGCTTCCAATGTTACACAAAACGCGGGGCCGAAATCCCCGGCACCATGCGCGAAGCCCAGATTCCCCCCATCTCAAATATCGCGGGAAGCTCGGAGATTGGATACGCCCGTGGGTAAGGGAAAGGTAACGTACGCAGGGGTAGCTGAGCTGAGGAATAACCGTTCTTGAGGCATTTTGCTCTTTACGACTCAAAAGATTTGGGGTTAGCATCTAATTTACTGCAGATCGGTGTACTCCGTAGAACAGGTGAATTCCTTGGAAGCTGGAAGTTGAGGTTGCGAACGTTGTGGTGCGGTCCGAGAGTGAGCTTGGGAAACTGGATAAATGATCTCCCAACTCCGACCCGTTTGGCGCAGGAAGGAATGAGATTCGATTCGACGTCATCGAGCGAAGTGGAGCTGTTCAAAACTTACTATCAACGTTATCACATTGCGCGCCGGATGACTCTCCCCACCTCTTCTCTTGCAGTCTATAAGCTCTGCTGGTCCTGAGCTCCCCTTTACGTCTACTCTATCCTAGCTACTCCAATTTTCCGACCCTTCCGAAAGTCTCGCTGACAGCTCCTATCACGCCCCAAACTCCTCGCTGGAAGCGCGTTGTCCGCCTGCACTATGGCAACGACAGGAATCTTGAGGTCAATTTCTCGGCCAACCACATCCCCAATCGCTGCAATTCGCCCTTCATTACAACACACACGCCAAATCTCTGCCTACGGCTACGAACAAACCAAGGCCCTTATCTTCAAGAAGTATGGCGAGCCGAAGGATGTGCTCTCCCTTCACGGCCACTCAATCTCTCCGGCGCACTCCAACCTCGTCACCCTTCGCTTCCTGGCGTCTCCCATAAACCCCGCGGATATCAACCAGATTCAGGGGGTCTACCCTTCAAAGCCTACGTTCACCACGTCGTTGAGCACTCCCGATCCCGTCGCCGTCGGGGGCAACGAAGGTGTGGCGGAGGTCATTGCGGCTGGTGACAATGTCAAAGGGTTGAAGAAAGGAGATTGGGTTATTCAGAGGACTCCCGGGTTTGGTACATGGCGGACGCATGCGCAGACCACTGAGGACGGTCTGCTCAAAATCACAAACAAGGATGGCATTACTCCCATCCAGGCAGGTACGGTCTCGGTCAATCCATGCACTGCGTACTGCATGTTGAGGGAGTTTTCGGACATGAAACCGGGAGACTGGTTCATCCAAAATGGTGCCAACTCGGGAGTGGGGCGCGCCGCGATCCAACTCGGAAAGCTTTGGGGATATAAGAGCATCAATGTCATCCGGGACAGGCCAGAGGGACTAGATGCGATGAAGACAAACTTGACGGACCTGGGCGCAGACGTTGTCATTACCGACACCGAGCTCCAGTCATCTGAGATCCAGGACAAAGTTCGCGAATGGACAAATGGCGGTCGCGATCAGATCAAGGTTGGACTCAACTGCGTTGGCGGTAAGCCTGCTGGTGCCATGGCCAAGCTGCTTTCGGCGAATGCCCATCTCGTCACATATGGTGCAATGAGCAAGCAGCCAGTGATGCTCCCTGCTGGCCTGCTCATCTTCAAGAATATCCACTTCGACGGGTTCTGGGTTTCCAGCTGGAGCGACCGGAACCCGGAACGCAAGGCACAGATGGTAGACGACATTCTGCAGTTGTACCGGGATGGCAAGTTCAAGGACATGCCGCTGCAGGAGGTGCGCTGGGATTTCGATACCAAGGGGGGCAAGCTCATAGACGCTGTCCAAGGAACTCTGGAGGGATTTAGAAGCGGCAAGGGGATCTTCGTCTTTGGCAACACCTGATTGGTTTGAATCTGTGGCTGCAGGTTGGGAGAACTCTTGTACACACGTTTAAGACACATGTGCCGCACGTTGGCTTGTGAATATGGCTGATCTCGCAAAGGCGCTTTCTGCCGTCATCGGCATTCGGGCATCAAAAAGCATGGCTTATCTTGACGTACGCTGGGATGTTAAAACTCTTCAGATCCCTTCTAGCATGAACATTTGGAGGCTTTACAGTCCTTGACGGCGACTTCGGAATGGGACGTCGAAAAGTTGAGGAGGCTTGCAGTGAGGCAAAAAAGCATTGGCATCGTCGTGTGAAGCTAAAAAAAAGTGGCGCCTGACCCCACCAACCATTTTAGTTCCCCGACAGCCATCAAGCACGCAAGTTCCCGAACACCCGCTGACTGGGTTTTGTCCCACAGAAATATCGGCATAAACTGCAGCTCAATTTTCGATGCAGACGGCTTTGACGGCTCAGGCGATATTCACTCCTAGTTGAGCTTAAGTGTACGATCGGCTTGCGCCGTCAGCCTTCTGGAAAGCTTATGCGCCGTATACGCGCAGCTTTTTTTTGCGACTTTTACTTAAGTTCAACAGTTGCTCGTCGATCAGCGGGCCTGTCATGTCTCTGTCCTCGAGATTGATGTCATCGAAGCCAACCCTCCTATTAAAAATCTCAAAGCTTTCTCAATGCAAGCGGAGAACCCTGTCATAAATATCATTTGTCCAAGCTGCACAGAACTAGCACTGGATGATGATAGAACGATGATCGACGGCTCCTCACCATCATTAAGCCCGTCACCTTCATCGCCATCTTCATCCTCAACCTCGTCCAGTTCTTCATCCCCCGAGACAGCAGAGCCCTCGAAATGCCGACCACCTATGGATTCCTTACGACCATCAATTGTCCACAGGCCGTGTTCAGGTGTGTCCGATCGGGATGAGGATGATGGATTTGGCGACAAAGTGCTGGCATTGAGGGGGCGGATACGACATTTTACTTGGACGTGGTTCTGTATGACTATGGCGACTGGGGGAATGGCTAATGTACTGTATGTATGCCCTTCATCGCATCAGTTTCTTCTGACCACCGCCAGATATACCATCCCGGAACCATTCCGCTTCAAGGCTGTGTACGGGTTAGGCTGTGCCTTCTTCATCCTGAACATTTTGCTCTTCATTTTCAATATCTGTATGATCAGTCTGCGCTTTTACCTCTACCCGTCAACTTTCAAGGCGAGCTTCTTGCACCCGACCGAGTCACTCTTTATCCCCGCTGCTGTTATCAGTTTTGGCACGATTCTTAACAACATCACCCAATATGGTGTGGGTGCCAAAACCGGGGTATGGCTCGAGAGTGCCATGTATGGCTTCTATTGGTTTTACTGTTGCCTCGCTGTCTTGTTCTCCTGCGGGATCTACCTCACACTGTCAGTTAGATCCGTGTCTTTCTGACTCCGCTGACGGTGTACAGATGGTCCACACAAACCTTCACCATCTCTCAAATGACCCCAGTTTGGATTTTCCCCGCATACCCTCTTCTCATAGTAGGCCCGTTCGCGGGAAATCTTGCGCAAAAAATGATCAGTAGCCCGCAACGTACTGTGTCTGTCATTGTCGGGGGCTACGTGCTCCAAGGCGTCGGCTTTATGGTCGCGCTAATGATCTATTCGGCCTTTCTCTATCGCCTCATGACGCAGAAGCTCCCAAAGGAAAGCCTGCGCCCTGCAATGTTCATCTCTGTCGGGCCCAGCGGCTTCACCATCTGCGGTATCATAACCATGGCGCATGAACTTCCGCGCGTGGTATCTCCAAATTTCATGGGAGAGGGAATGGGGGAGTTTGCGGGGAAGGTGAGCGTGGTAATGGCGAACTGGATGGGCCTCTGGCTATGGGGGTACGCAGCTCAAACTACAAGTCTTGTCCGAAACTGACGCGCGCTAGCCTTGCTCTGTGGTTCTTTTTCGTCTCTGTCGGCGCGCATTGGTCGTGCGCCACGCGCGGCCGCATGGACTTCGCCATGACATGGTTCTCGTTTGTGTTCCCGAACACGGCGCTCACGACAGCAACGTTTGCGATTTCGCAAGCGCTAGGGCATAGCTATTCGATTGCTCTGGTCGGTTGCATCATGACAGTAGCGTTGGTGATCTTGTGGTTTTTCGTTTGTGGCATGATGATCCGTGCCGTGCTGCTGAAGCAGATTTTGTGGCCGCAGAAGCAGGAAGATAGAGATGAAGGAGGTTGGGGGAAGGACAGCAAGGCGAGGGTTGGAGAGGCCAAGAGTCCCGGTTGGAGTCGATTGAATGTCATTCTTGGGGGAATGCATGACACCGAAAGAGGAGAGGGGCCCGGTCCACTTAAGAGGAGGGGTTCCTGGAGAAGTGCCGCAAAGAAGGGGCAAAAGCGGGATGCAGATACATCGGCTCGCGATGGGAACGTTGGCCAGTTGCATGGAGAGCCGGAGCACGAGGGCATCGAGAAGATGAATCCGGATGACAACGCTGATTGATCTCTTGTTTGGATATACCCTGTTGAAGGGGATTTGGACTACAGCGATGCATATAGAGCATTTTTGATCATGAATTTGACGGCTGTTCACATTGCGCATCCCTTCAAGGCTACGGAGTGATGATTCTGCGCTCGAAGGTTCGGATGCTGCATTGATAATGCTCTTGCCGCAGGTCATCCACCATCCAGTTACTCTATTGGTCAGGAAACCTCCAACTTGGCGGGACCCTCGTTATCGATAGCGGTCTTCGAAAGTGGGATGCGGTATGACCGCGGGGCAAAAGCTTTTATATACCTTCATCTGCAGCCTCCTCCTCTCCAACCGCCTAGGGAAATATGCCTTCCGAGCTCGAAGATGTACGTATTATCTTCTTCGTGCTTCGGATTAACTTACAGCTGACCGATGCGCAACAGCTCGTCTCCTTCCTTCATCATGGCAACGCTCAGATTCGGCAGATCGGTATGACCTTCTCTTAATCGGCATGCGCGGACAAGTTCGAGTGCTAACACCACCTAAGCTGCCGAAAACTTGGTTGGCTACTCGCTTTCACAGCCCGCGCTCTTCAAGACAGGACAACTTACTCCCATCCAAGACCTAAAACTCCTCGTCCGAGACTACCCAGTACGACTCCCGTCCACGGCTGCCGTCACTCAACTGACCTTCCGCTTAGCTCATTGCCAAAAACGCCCTCGACATGCTAATAAACCTCTCCGACGACCCTGAGGTCCTCGGGCACCTGGCGAAGGACGACAAGTTCCTTGAAACTCTCCTTCTGCGGATAACCGTATGTCAGTTGACCTAGCCGCGGGGACGGGAGCGGACATGAGGCATAAGCTAACACATTCCCTGTGGACGCAGAACGTAAAAGAGCCTCACGCAAATGAGATTGCTATGCTCCTCGCCAATCTAGCCAAACACGACGGCATCAAGCGCGTGCTGACCCTCGAGCGCACGCCGCCTAAGGCGCTGTCCACTTCGCGCAAGGCCATGGACCAATTGATGGACTGCTTCGTCAAGGGTGCCGAGGGAACGTACAACGCGAAGGCGGACTTCGATTATCTGGCGTACTTCTTCGCCGACATGGCGAAGCACCCCGAAGGCCGGACATACTTCGTGACGCCGCAGGCACACGATTCGGATATCATACCTCTAACGAAGTTGACGGTTTTTACGGAACATAAATCAGCGATTCGGCGTCGTGGCGTGGCGTCGACAATCAAGAACGTTACGTTTGACGTGGAGTCACACCCGAAGCTGTTTGCGACGGACGAGGTTAACTTACTGCCGTACCTCCTGCTGCCGATTATGGGGTCGGAGGAGTATGACGACGATGATACAGACGGAATGCTGGACGACCTGCAGCTACTGCCGCCAGATAAAGAGCGAGAAAAGGACGTTGAGATACTGAAGACCCATCTAGAGACCTTGCTCATCCTCACAACCACGAAGAGTGGGAGAGAGCTGCTCCGAAAGATCAAGGTATATCCTATCATTCGGGAAACGCATCTGCACGCCGAGCATGAGGACGTGCATGACGCCTGCGATAGAGTTGTGCAAGTTCTTGCGCGCGACGAGCCTGAGGAAGAGGGGGAAGCCACAGTGTCAAAAGAGGTTGAGGAAATGGATGAAGACGAGGAGATAATAGAGGTGTAAATCAAGCTCCATTGCAATCGGCCAGAAGTACCACGTGAATCGCTCAAGACTGTGGTATCAACGCGAGTAAGCAAAAGGTGGCCGGGCTCCATGAGAGCTCAAGCAGTGATGCATGGAGTTAACCCCAGGAGATGGGACTGCATGCTCTCAAAGCGACTTATACTGAACCACAAGGAAAAGACTGCTCCGACTAGCAGTCTCCTCCCCATCCCAACTGCCGATTCACTTCATTGAAAGCCCTGATCCCTGTGCCAATGTAACCGACTGCACTGTCCACCGAGCTATTGCCTGACCTGAATTCCGGTCGCACCGTGTTCTCGGTTGCTAAGTCCGCCTCAGTAAAGTAGCACTGCTTCTTATCCAGGACGGCATTTTCGATCGTCTTCGCCCATCGCCGGAAAAGAGCAATTTCAGAAGCCACGGCGAACACTCTCTCGTCTAGATTATTGACGGAGTAGCGCCATTCGCATCTGACGACGGACCAGCGCCGCGTGGCGAAGAAGAGGTATGGCCATGTGAAGAGCCACATGAAGGTGGCGTAGCATAGTATGACAATCCAGGTTGTGAAGCGCCAAACGTTAAACCGATGCGACGTGTATACCTCGACGGCTCGGTTCTCGATAGGGAAGGTCACCTTGAGATGACCCTTGTAGTTGGTGTTGAGGATCAGAGTGGTGATTTGATCGCTCAAATATCGCTGGTCGAGGCCAGTCACTTCGCGCGTGAAGCGGAATCTAGTCATGTCAGAGGAGACGAGAGGTTCGTAGGAAGTTTCCTACGATCTGAGGCGCGCGTGGGATGCGCAGAAACGGTGACACCATTCATTCAAGTTTGACTTGCCATCCTCCAGATGCTTCCCTCTGAGGGCCTTACGCCATATCGTACCGCGATGGACGCGTTCATTGTTCTCGACAGTTTGCATCTGCCTCCATAGCGGACCGTACGTAAGGTACTCAGACAAGCGCACCTTGACATCAAAGTCGGTGACAGTTTCCTTCTCTTCCTTGTCCCCCCGTTTAGTGGTTTGTGTGTGCGTACCCAGGATGCGAATCTGGAGGTTTGGCGGGATCTGAGCCCAATCGTGGATGGTCCGCTCGGCATACAACGGATCGGTGTCGAACTTGGGATCGAAGATGATATCGATCCCTTTTTGGTGCTTGAATGGCTGGATGATGTAACGGTTCAGTGTTACGCCGGGTGCTGAGAGAGCCGCGCCCTCCACTTCATCCGAGTAAGCAGGGAGACTCTCCAAATCGGGCGCGTCTTGATCCGGGGTGGTGTGAAGGGACACAGCATCGTCAAGGGAAGGGTCGTCGCGGTAGCTTGGGGGTGAGGCGCTTTTGGGGGCACCCATTGTGACAAGTTGGAAATCACAGATGCGATGAACGAGTGGAATTTCCCAGACCCGACGTCGTTGAAAGGGACGGCAGAGGAAGGAGCCTTGAATTATATCGAGTTGAGAGGGATAGGAGAAGACGATAAGCAACTCAACGGCAACCGGTGAGCGAGTACGCTCGTACTTGAACAGCGCTTACTCCAGCCAAGTCTTACGATCCATTTGGTGGCGAAACCTTGTGTGGCTATTTTGGGATAGGCTGCCGCAGGTCCCTGCAGCTCCAGGCTCGGGTCCGTGCATGTTGCTCAACGAACTACAGTACTGTAGCAATACAGCTATGGCAATTCATACAAGGTCGTAGCGTTCATTTGATCTTATTTCACAAACCAATGACCGCAAGCTCAAGTCCTAGCCTTTTGAGCCGCTCTGCTCCCGCTAGTGCATCCGCATCGAAGGACTTCGGAGGGATTCATTTCCTTAACGCCGGTGTTCATCTTTCATTGAAGTAGTCGTCCTGACGGAGAGGAGCCAGCCGGGTTAGTAGCTACCGATCTGAGCTCTGCGCAGCTCGCGATTAGTGTTAGTACTTCCAGAGAAGCCTACCAAAGCACAGCTGTGCCTCAATAAAGATCTTAGATGGGATGGTAGAAGGCGTAAAACATACGCGATTGTGCCACTGTACCGGCCTCGCTAACCAGATGACCGGGATGACCGTTTCCGCACGCTTTCCGGACCGCCAGAGCTGCTCTCGAGGCTTGTTCCCAAGCCAGAGTCTGAAAATCCTCGGCTTAACTGTCTGCTTTGTTCGAGCACGAAGTCGGCGCTTTCGTCCTCATCATCGGCTTCAAGGGTGAACGGAATGTCGGGAGGGGTGTTGATATCCTCCAGTTCTTCATTTTTGATTTCAGGCGATTTGTAGCGGAGGGGAGCTTGATGTGAGAGTGTCGGAAAGATGAGTGGGGTGGCAGAAGTGTCAGATCGTCCTCCCTCGGCGGGCTCGCGCTTCACGTCTGCCGTGTCCGGCTTGACCGGTTTATTATGCGGCGCCTGAAAAACGGTGTTGAACAGCAGATAGACGAGGCCGAAGAATGTCATCTCTACTGACCAGAACAGGCCGGTGAGCACCACAAATGATGTAAGTTGGTAATTGTACATCACGTAGCTATGTAGGAACGTAAGCTGGGAGGATATATGCAAAGGGAATTCATACCGTAACCCTCCAAACCGGGCTTTGAATATCACTTCCGCTCGATATATTTGCAGTCTTGTTTCGCTTTGGAGTTCGAGTCGCGCAAATGCTGGCAAGTTTTTCCAACCTTTGCTGAACTCTACAGAGTCCATCATATCAACATGTAGCGATTCGGCCTCGTGCCGCCACCCCATTAGGTACCACGGCAAAGCAGTGGCCTTGTAGACATATTCCATTGCGGTCGAGTGATACGTCATAGTGGCAGGGCGGCGAGACTTTGCGAGCAATGCTCCACTCGCGGCGTCCCACTCGACTTTGGAGGGCCCAAAAAGCTGCAGGTCAATCATGAAGTTGCCTGCTGCCTTATTCAACCTTGTCTGAGGCATATCAAGCACGACGGCTATGTCGTATGGCTGGCCCGAAACAAGCTCCTGGGGTAGTGTTGCCGAGGCATTTGGGTTGCAGTTCGGCGCAAATTGGAGGTACACTGGCCGAGAGAATCCACGAATTGGGATAAATGAGTAGTAGAAAAAGAGGTAGGCGGAAACAGCGACACCGAGCAGAAAAAGACTGGCAAGTGACAGGAGAAAAGCACCGATATACGTGCGTTGGGCGGACTTCGTCGTCGCATAATGTAAGGGGCGCAAGAGAGCATCCTGTAGCTTCGTGAGCAGGACTCATGTGAGTGTTGTTTGCAACCTGCCTTTGCGGCTATCAGCACCCCTACTTCAGTCTCATCATCTGAGATGTCTGACATTGGGGAGGAGAATGGACGAAAGGCCTAAGCAGCTTTGTGAGCTGAGAGCTTCGTATGCTACGCGTAGTTCTAATCGAACTGGGCAAAACAATCAGCGTCATCCGAAGGCTTGGCCTTGGCCATGGAACGGGCTAGGTTCACTGGATCCAGGCACGTGCTTGGCAACGGAATCCCGGATTAACTATCACCACGGAGCAAGCCGGATCTATATTTATCCGTCAGCGGATTAACCCCCACCTGCTCCCTATGTAGAAGCACGTGGTTACGCAACATACTCGTAATCTTGCCCCACAGGCTGACGCGTTACATAGCGCGTGCTGCCTAGCAGGTGAATATAGCCTCGCAGGTTATACCCCCCGCCGTCAAACATTTACTACTCTTTTTCAACCCGCCATCACCCATACCAACAATTCTCCCTTTGCCTTTGCCTGAGCGAAAGGTCACTCACATAGGAGCTCCTCCACCTTTTCTCAAGGTCAGCATTTCCCGAAGCCTTGAATCCTCGCCTCTGAGGGCCTTTCAGGTCAACCTCTTGAATAGCGCCACCAAACCGTTGCCGCTTGTTGGGCCTCTTTTGAATCTCCCCTACATCATATCGACGCGCTTCTAGGCGGTCAGTCATCATGTCGTGCTCTCCCATCCTCAAAATTCCCAACGAGATCCTGGACAGCATCGCTGGTCGGCTCCCTGTCGCTGATTTCGCCAACCTCCGCCTCGTTTCGCGGGAGATGAGCAGTCGCGTTTCCTCCAAGTTTGGAGCAGTGTTCTTTCGCACGCGGCAGTTCATGCTCAGTCACCACAGTCTTGAGACCCTGCTCAACATCGCCCGCACTCCCTATCTCGCATCTGGACTTCGGAAAGTCATCATCGGGCTGAACGAGGCCACCAACTCTACAGGCCGCACAAAGCATAGACCTACCGCTGAGTTTATTTGCCAGCAGGATGCTCTCTTGATGAACGGCTACCACATTGCCTACCTCCGCCAGGCTTTCGACAGTCTCAAGCAGCATGTTTCGAGGATCGAAGTTGAGGTACGCGATTATGACTCTCCAACTCGTTACCGGGAAAACACCACCTGGAAAAGCTATGGCGCTCCAACGCTCATTTCGAAGGGCATCAATGTGGGGTATAAGACTGTTGGCCCGGACAGATTCTACCGTCATGACATGCGGACCGTTGGTAGGGGCCCAAATGTCTCGATTGCTACAAAGGCAATTAGCGGCCTCCTTACCGCTCTCGGCATGAGCGACATCCAATGCACTTCGTTCAAAGTGAACGTTAGATCGGCGACAATACCGGACAGCGCATACTACGTCCACCCGTGGATGAACATTCATGTCATCCAAAAACTCAATACGTTCCATGCAAACATCGGCCGCGTAGATTCCCGCCTTCATGCAACTGATATGCAGCTTGCTCAGTTCCTGAGTCATGCCGTGAAGCTGCGACATCTCCGGCTGAATGCGAAGATCTTCGGAATTCTAAACAGGTGCCGGCTTGCGCTTAGAAAAGTTCAACTCGTTTCCATTGAATTTGGGACATATGAGAAGGGAGTGGAAAAATACATCGCATGGCTGGAACAATTCAGGGAAACCCTGACATCTGTCACTTTTCACAAAGTAAGCCATATCACCCCCTCATCGGCGTTGTAGTTCTTTACCCGTTGAGCTTAGCTGATATTCCCAGGTAACAACCGATTTCCTCCGACTGACGGATTACATGAGCAGCCTTCCTTGGCTGTCCACAGTCGTGTTCAAGGACTGTCACTGCTTATTTCACCAGTCCTTCTCGTGGCCACTGCCGTCCGGTCCACCCCCAGGTGCCGGTGTCATTCAAGGTCCCACGCTCTTCCCAGCTTCTCCAATGTTGGACGCCATTTGTGTTCCAGAGTTGGTGATCACTCTGGGGACTAGGTATCCTGCGGACGATGGTAAGGAGCATCTTACTAGACAATTCCACGAGCTCCAAAAGGAGATCGTCCGCCTTTGCAGCGAACCCACAGCTTATAGCCAGACCGCGGCGTCCGAGCTGGCTAGAGAAGAGGACTGTGACAGGCCTTTGCCTGAGTTGACAGATAATCAGTAGTCTGGAGCTAGTTCATGGGGTGCTCGCTGGGACTATTACACTACGAGGTAGTCATAATATTTGTCGATTGTATAGGAAGGTCATAGTAAGATGGCGGTAACGACGATAATGTTTACAATACGTGGACAGAAGTTTGTGGAGATGCAACTCTTAGTAAAATGTATGGGAAAATCGACCTTCGACTTCAACACTCCACCACTCACGCTATGACAACTTAGATAAAATTCTGAGTTATACAATTTGTCAAACTGGTTATAAAATTTCATTCCAACTAGTCTTAGATCTACATCTCCTCTCCTGATCAACTTATGCGTTATCGGAGAGGGTGAGTTCTAGGAGTTTTTGAGGTCTTGGTGGAAATTTACTAACAAAATCACACTTTTCAAATTCGAGTCGCGTTCTATGATAGCGCATAAGTTGAGCTAGGGAAGAGATATAAATCTAAGACTAGGTTATATGAACTATCATAATCTATTTGACAAATTTTATAACTTAGAATCTTGTCTAAGCTGCTACAGCGCGAGTGGTAGCTTGTTGAAATCGGGAACCGATTTTTCCATACATTTTACTAAGAGTGCATCTCCACAAACGTTGACTGCTGTTAGACGTACAGCCTTGCTTAAAACTAGTCCCAAAGGGGTGTAGTCTGCTGACAAACGTAACATGTTCCCTACACCGCCTATGCAGCCAAAGGGCGGCCAGATAAAGTAATATCACCCCCGGCTACCAAAATCCGGGCGTACGCGGGGACGTCACTTTTTTTGATTCGCCCTGACTACATTAAAAGTGCGCTGCAAAACTTTAAATTGTGATGTACTTATGTGCCGGCATCATACACAAGTGAAACCAAGCTTATTAGAATCGCCTCAATGAGCCGAGTATTTTAGCATTACGCTCGCCACGATGGCGTTGCGGGAAAACGAGTCATTGCGATATGGAGGTATCGGGGCTAGCTACAACTTTAGCGGACCGGCGCTAAGGCCCGGTTAAAAAAGCCGTAGAGCTTCTTGTTCGCGATAACTCGTTATCTACAGCGCCATCGCGACGAGAGAAATGCCAAAATACCCAACTCGCTGAGGCGATTCTAATAAGCTTGGTTTCATTTTTGTGTGATACTGGCGCATGAGTGCATCGTGGTTTGAAGTTTGGGGGGAGATTTTGATGGTGCTGGCAGAATTGGGTTTTGTAAGCACATCATACTCTTTTAGGACTAATTCAAGCAATGCTGCACATGAAAGATTTGGGCTGTACGTCTAACCGCAGTCACAAACTTTTGTCCAGGAACTGTATGATGAAGGGGGCTGATTGGTGTATTTTGTGTATCGCAGTGCTCGTAAATAGCCACGATAACAAATACGCGATTCACCATATTGATGCCCTTGAGACTGCCTCAGATCCCGTCCATCTAGCGTTTTATCTCCTTCAGCTTAGCCTCAACCACTCGCGCAACCAGTGCCTCTAATGCCCCTCCTACCACTTCGCCCTCCACATACGCCTTGACGTTCTTCTCGACGTACTTGCCCACCATATCGACCTCAACATTGACCTCATCACCCACCTCCTTCCCCGCCGTGACAACCTTCTCCTGGGTATACGCCACAAGCATAACCTCCCACCACCCTTCGTCGTCATCGACCCGCGTGACCGTCAAGCTAGCCCCATCAATCGTAATGAACCCCTTCTCCACCACATAACGCAACACGGCCTTATCCCGAGGACTAAACCGCAGCGTGAGCGCATTCCCATCCGGCGTGCGGGAAACAATCTTCGCAGTGGTGTCCACATGTCCCTGCACGAAGTGTCCACCCATACGCGTGTGCGCCGACACCGCGCGCTCGAGGTTCACGCGCGAGCCTTCGCGCAGGCTGCCTAGGTTCGTGCGGCGCAGGGTTTCGGGCGCAATGCCGACTTTGAAGTCGTCGGCTGTGAAGGCGGTGACGGTTAGGCAGGTGCCGTTGACGGAGATGGAGTCGCCGAGGTTCGCGTCGGTGAGGATGGGGGCGCTGTTGCTGATGGTTAGGGAGGTGCCTTTGCCGCCGGTCTCGGTGTCGTCATAGTGTGAGAGGTTGGAGACCGCTGGGAGGTGTTAGTCGGGGGAGGCAAGCGTGGAATGCGTACTTCCGATGGTCTCGACGATGCCGGTGAACATCTTGAGGGGACGAGGTTAAGGGATTGCGGGGTTGTGCGGTGATAGATGAGAGGTAGGATGTCAGATTTTCTCGGAGGCAGGCTAAGATGTGTGACTTGTTCTCGAAGATGGGAGGCTCAAGATTAAGGGTAATGGACGTTCAAACAGCAACCCGGAGATATTTTGAGTGACACAGTTGACGCAGCAATATGATGGCGTCTTATGGTTCAAACACCCCGCACCCCACCATGTGGCATGTGCGGAATGCAGTCCCACCCCGCCGCGTCGGCAAGATGGAAGCTCCCGCCCTGTGGAACTTAGCTGGAGATTTGTCACCAACAGTCATAGCTACAGCGGGGAACCACCAGTGCGGAGCTGGACGCATAATTGGCATAAAAGCTAAGGTTATGAGGCCTGAGGGCAACTATGGTAGTATTCCGCGCTGAAACCCGTCAAGAGACGAAAGGCTTCACCCCCAAATCAAGCCTGTCAGCCACATCCAACCGGCGGCTCCTCGGCTCGGCCTGCCGTGCTCAGAACCGACCCGTCGGCCGGCCCCGGTTGCTCCGACAGCGGCGCGTGGAGAGGCGCGGGGCGAGTTTTGGCCTGCATAATCCCCATGGGCTAGCCAGGTGTCTGCGCAGAATGTGGGGGGTGAACCCGGGGGTTGGGGTGGTGAAGGGGCGGCTCGGTTGACCGGGCGGGTAGTCATCGTGCAACGCAACCCTTTTCTTGGACGGACATATATTCGTGGCATGACGCTCTCTCTTCGAATCTGTTCTTGAGTGGAAGATAATTGTCCATTATGGCGTTTGTGAGAGGTCGTCTGGTCACGCGACAGCTTAGCGGCGCTGCGGCTAGTGTGCGCTCGTTTTCCGCGGTTGCGGCGAGGCGCCTTGCGAGTAGGGCGCCTGAGAATGATCGGTTGCCGCTGGCGGGTATACGTGTGTTGGACATCACCAGAGTGCTAGCCGGCGTGTGTAACATTCTTGGGTACATTGAGAGTGTTTGACTGATGGGTGCAATAGCCCTACTGCACACAGATTCTTGGAGATCTCGGGTATGATACTTTTTGAGCGAGTAGGAATAGCCTGCATTCCAAGTTGCCAGATTGAAGAAGTCAATTGCTGATATTTGATAGCGCCGAAGTCATCAAGATCGAGCATCCTGTTCGCGGAGACGATACGAGAGCTTGGGGTCCTCCCTATGCCAAATATGCCGACCCTGACGAGCACAAAGGCCCCGGCGAGAGCGCCTACTTTCTTGGGGTACGTTGGGGAACCATTCATGGGGAGAGTAGCTTACAGAGACAGGTGAACCGCAACAAAAAGTCAGTTGGACTGTCATTCGCCCATCCCGCCGGTGTCGAAATCTTGCACAAGCTTGCAAAGGACTGCGATGTTTTAGTTGAAAACTATCTACCCGGTGCCTTGAAGAAGTACGGCCTCGACTACCACTCCGTAGCCCAGATCAACCCGAGCTTGGTGTATGCCAGCATCACGGGTTATGGTCAAACGGGACCCTACAGCAATCGTGCGGGGTACGACGTGATGGTCGAAGCGTGAGTCACTTCAGCTGTGTGCCTTTGCACATGAACTGATGATAAATAGGGAGATGGGGCTAATGCACATCACGGGCTCTCGAGACGGGCCACCAGTCAAGGTAGGCGTGGCCATTACCGATCTGACGACTGGCCTGTACACGTCAAACTCTGTCATGGCGGCGCTGCTTGCGAGGGTCAAGAGTGGCAAAGGCCAGCACATCGACGTGTCCCTCAGTGATTGTCAAGTGGCCTCTCTTGCAAATATCGCCAGCTCTGCGCTTATTAGCGGCGAGAAGGACACTGGCCGCTGGGGAACTGCGCATCGTAAGCGCCCAGTCTTGAATAATCTATGCTCCTATTAACAGTCTCAGCGTCAATTGTTCCGTATCGTGGCTTCAAGACTGCCGACGGCGATATTCTGGTTGGGGGTGGGAACGACCGTCTCTACGGCATCTTGTGCACGAAGCTGGCAAAGCCCGAGTGGATTGAGGATCCTCGCTTCGTCACTAACAACGTTCGAGTTAAGAACCGCAGCACCCTCGAATCTATGATCGAAGCAGAGATGAAGAAGCGGACAACGCAGCAATGGTTGGAGATCTTCGAAGGCAGTGGCATGCCATATGCTGCCATCAACGACATTCTGACCACCCTCAAGCATGAACACGGTATTTGGCCCTTTCTGCGTTTTTGCTTACGGTCGCTGACTCTTGGCTTGTAGTCCTTGCCCGCGATATGGTGAAGGAGGTCGACCATCCGGCTTGTGGGCCTATCAAGCTGGTCAACACGCCAGTCAAGTATTCACACTCGAGGCCCGGCATACGGACGCCGCCACCTACGCTGGGACAGCACACGAACGAGGTGCTGCAGGAACTTCTGGGGATGGAGGAGGCGGAGATTGAGGGCTTGCGCAAGGAGGGAGTGCTTGCTTGAAGAAATTGGCATGTCTAGCGTTCATGAAAAATCCTTTCGCAGCATGTGGGCATAGGAAATTTGAAGATTGTAGAAGGATGAGGCGTTGAATGTTGACAGTTCCCATGCTATGTAGAACTAGTCGACTAGGAAGACGCTCGGTAGCTTACATAATGAAGCACATCCAAGGCCGTGCGTGCCAAGTGATGCGATTACGGACGTAGGCCAATGGTCCGACTTCAGGCGCATCGCAAACCATCAGAACTGCAACGACAGCAACGCTTCTCGCAGCCTAATATCTTCCTCTCTATGCAAAAAGCATGATAAGATCAATCGACTGTACCATTCTTTCTTAGTTCCCAATGGGTTCAGTCACGTTCAGCGACGCCAATAGGGAGTCCAATGATCCCCCCGCAACACCGTACTCCGCAGTTGCACCCGTTCCCGCCGCGCATCAGGCTCCGGACCGCACATCATTGCAACATCCGACGGGCACCATCGCGGCTTCCTCCGCCTCAGCCCTTACTCCGCACCCCATTGCCGCCGTCCCTGTGCCAAGTACCGCTACGGGTACCATCCATTCACTTACTACCTCCCAAGTCCTTACTTTCAAGCTGCAAGACGGAGCAACATCCGCACCCGCACCGTCAACTCCCGTAATGGAATACTCCGCCACAACAGAAGAACTACTCCGCCGTTTTCGCTCCCAAGTCACAGCTGCAACTGGTACACCCGGGTACGAAGCTGCCCGTGAACAGGTTCTCAGAGGCATGGTTACCAGCGACAAACTTCCCATCCCCCCCCCTTCGACTGCGCCCAAGCGGGGGCGCGGTCGTGGCCGTGGTCGCGGCAGTGCACTATCGAGGACGGCCTCGACGGGCGAGTCTACTCCTGTCTCTGCGTCGCCTGTGGAGCGGGGCCGGGGGCGCGTTGGGCGGCCAAGAGGTCGCGGTCGTGGAGGTGGACGGGGGGGAAAGCGTAAGCGTGAAGAGAGCGCTGACGATGACGAGGATTCTGAGGTGAGTTGTGAAACCTTTGCAAGATGCCCAAGCAGCTTTCAAGGATTGGCACTAGAAAGAAAGTGTCCTTCCTTTGTGCCAAAGAAGATCAAGCACGGGCTTGATGTATTTATGATCCGAAAGAGATGCAAATTCTGACATTATGTAGGATGACTCCGAAATTTCGTCCAGCTATGCTCCCATGCCAACTCGGACAAAGTCTGGCCGCAACGTCAACAAACCCACACAATTCGTACCAACTATCCCCTCACCTACTCGTGAACCGAAGCGTAGGAAAGTCCACCGACGCACCATGGATTCAGCTGTATGCACCATGTGCAAGCGCGGTGTCAGTACGAGCCAGAATACCATCGTCTTTTGCGACAAGTGCTCAAAGCCCTACCACATGTACTGCCATGATCCTCCAATCGACCGCGAGTTTGTCGACATTGCGGAGAAAGAGTGGTTCTGCTTGGCCTGCTCCCCAGTGGAAGGTGATCCCGCGGTGTCTAGAGCAGCAGAACTGGATGGTGGCGCAAACGCCACTTTTGAGGACAAACGCGCCTACCTGTTTTCTCTCTCACGACTTGATCTCGTCAACATGATCTTGAAAATGGCCAGCGCACACCCGGAACTTGCCATCATTCCCCTCAAAACTCCTACTACAAGCGCCACTATATCAACCCCTAATTCCACCGCAGCTCTCTCAGCGGCTCCTCAGTCGGGCTCGATGTCAACGGCCCTCACTGGGGGCTCCACCCATGTCGCCTTCGATCCACAAACCGCCTTCGAAGAGGACTATGACTCTGATTTGCCAGCGCACTATCCTAAGCCCGGAAAGGGCCTTATTCGCAACATCATCCACTCCCCCGACGACCCTGCCTGGGTAATGGAAGACAACGATGTATTCTCTCATACAGTCAACTATGACTCCTCCGTAGAACCCAACGGCGACGGGAGTGGGCCCGGGTCTTTCGCACGTTACATCAACGCGACGTCCGACCCAACCAGGCCATCATAGTTTTCGGAGTTTGGTCGGGACATTGAGGCGGCTATATTCGGGGCCCGAACCCAACGGCCCGCTATCTAGGCTCTTCCACCGGCTATTCCTCCATTGGCTTTATATTCGCGAAGAGTGATGAACCCTGGCGAAACTGGGTTGGGGGACTGGCGTGACCTGGTTTCGGGGGCTCTAGGGGGGGGCGGGAGCCTAGGGATGGATGACGGAGCCTGTGTACAACAAGAGTCCAGCGCATTATGGGTTCCTGGCGTACTGCCGGGGTAGGTAGCTGCCAAATATGAAAGTGCCGACCTACACCGGCTTCTCTATGATGCAATTGGCTATCAGTGCTCAACTACATTGAACAGGCAAAGGTATGTCTTGGCAAGTTGCTTCAAGGTCTATTGTCGGGTAGAAGAAAGCCAAATGAAGCATATACTACAGAAATCCATCACCAGTCACGACTCGCAAAATCGCGAATCCGGACCTCCCCGCCTTTATGTCGCGCATCCTCTACAAAGGAACGACCTTGATCGAGCCAACAACCAGCTCGTCATGCAGACCACTGTGCGTCCCACCAGGGCAGCCGAGCTGGGAGTAAAGCTTGACAGCCCCGCGCGTCAACATGGTGCTCTTAAACAGCCCCCACTGCGCCTCGCCCCCCTGCTTCTCAACAATCAACTTCCCGACCTGCGGCAGCGAGGGAAACTTCACGCTCTTCCAGTGCAACACATTGTTCGCATCCACGCTGAACCCGTCCGTCATCGCCGCCGCCCCGCTCACCGGCGCCAGCGGTGCCATGTCCACGTATCCGCCCATGGCGGGCGCGGCGCCGATCGCCTTGCCGCCGCAGAGCAGTTGTGCGGACGGGCTGATGGTGCAGCTCTCCGCGTCCTTCAGGTCGGCGACGCCGGTGCCCGCGCCGTCTTTGCCGAGGTACATGCTTGTGGGCGTCCCGGCGATGGTGGCCGTGATTTGGATCGCGAAGGTGGCCGGGGCGGTGGGCGCGGCGGACGCGGCGGCGCTGCGGGGGGTCAGCATGGTGGGTTAGGGGCGGACCGGGTAGGCGGGCCGTACCTGAGTGCGACAGCGGCGGTCGCAATCGAGAACTTCATTTTAAGGAGTGGTGGGGTTGGATTGGTTGGGTGTGAACGAGTGGTGCTGTTTGCGGATGAAATGGGCTCAAATGGCCGCGCGGGCAGCGGGCGTTATATACGAGCGGGGAAGGGCTGGCCGCAGCGCACTATACGCTGCTTCTTCCCATGGCATTGTGCGTGCCTTGCCGCTCGCCCGTCTTTCGTCCGTTGTCGTGCGGGTTGTCATTCCGGGCGCTGGGCGCTGGTGTCGGGGCTAGAGTGCCCTGGGATGGGGGAGGATAGGGCACACTATCGGAAGCGACGACATCCTGACATGATTGTGGTATAGGGATCGAGATAATTTGGAATTTGTGTCGAAGCTGTTAAGGCGGGGTTGGTGATGCGCTCCACGTGGGCGTGCCTGTCGTTCGTGGGAGCGCTACGAAGGAGTTAGATCCGGCAGGTGCCGCCGCGATGCGCCCCCGATCGTGCCTGCATCCCAGCCTTGCGCAGAGCCGCACTGCCTCTGACGTATGGGCGACAGGAACGCGGGACGCACGCAAAAAGCGTACAGAGCAGCCACGGAGCCGAACCGAAGGACTCTCCGCTCTCCACAGCCTCGTCCGGGCCTCGACCACACGCTTACACAACCCCTCACACGGGCAATGCACCACCCCCTTCGGCGCACGCCTCAACAGGAACACACTCCGATGCCCTTAATCACCCCGCGCGGCTTCATCAACCCTGCCAATAACCGAGGGGCGCGTTTGGGCGGGGCGTTCCCCGCGTGGAAGCCGGATGCAGGAACGATGGGCTAGATCCACAGCTTATCAAACCACCCGAGCCGGCGAGGTCGCTGAATCCGTCTTCAGGCCCGCCGAATTCGTACTTCCCTCGCCTTCTGCGACGCTTCCTCCGCGCCCTGCGCTGCTCGGGAGGTAAAAGCTTGACGGGGAGGACCTGCGCCCAGGCCCGGTATTACATCCACGGGAGCGGGCGGCGCCCAGGTGTGGCAAGTGATTCCGCGCTCGTGGGTCCTCGGTCGACATTGGTGGCCCCTTCATCGGGATATTCTCTGGCTGACGCTGCGTCATTGTATCACTGCGCGAGTTAGCGCAGTCTGAAGATCCCGAAGCTTTGCGAGGGCCAGTGCCTTTTAGCGGGCTTACTACGGACAGGTTACACACGGCATTATGCCTCTGGACTCCCGGGCACTTTAGCCGAAACAGGGCGCCGTTGGCGTGAAGTCGGGAATGGATATTGTCGCCAAGCACGGGTTCGGGGCGCGACGCTTCCGCCAGGACGCGGCTCGAACGTAGCCTCCCATTTCGGGACATGGTCCAGGAAGGGGAATCATCGTAGCCGGCTTACTCCACAATCAAAGGTTTCCAAATCCATATGCACGCTTTGAAATAACCGGGCATCTAATCTTTTTTGCGGGCCCCTGGAGCCAGCTCAACAACCACCTGCGGCCAGGTTACTGCAGGTCCTCGTCCGGTTCTTCTGGCTCACTTGGCACATCCTCCTCGATCACATCCCCCTCGTCGTCATCGGCACCATTTGGAATCTCTTCAATCGCCGGTAGTGCTTCGGCCCCTTCCTTCAAGGCTTTGATCTTCGCCTGTGTCATCTCAAACACGTACTGCCCGATGTGCTCCACGCTGACCATTTCCGTCTCGGCTACCTCAGCGTCAACCGCCCGCTCGCAGGGGAAGAACTCGCCATAAACAAGCCGCAGTGTCGTTGGCCTTGCGAATAACCGCGAAAACGCATCCTTGAGCTCGTAGCACGACTCGAACACCGCACGCCTTCCAATAACATAGAGTCCTAGGCGAGAACGCGAGAGTGCAACGGTAAGGCGGCGAAGGTCGCGGAGGTATCCAGGGCGGAGCGTCCGTGTGAGGGACAGGATGACATCTGAATCTGGTTAGCACATGCAGCAAGAAGCGATGAGATACTCACAGTCATTTTGCTCGCCTTGGTATTTGTCAACTGTCGTGACTATCCTCGGCATGCCAAAGAGCCTGTTGCCCTTGCATCTGTGCGTCAGGACGTCGCGGATCAGGGACCGCTGGCCAGCATATGTCGCCAGTATCGAGACCTTGGACGCCGGATATCCCAGCAGCCGCATGTACATGTAGATAGCAACGGCATACTCGGCCTCACCGACGTTCTGGATGAAATGAGGGGTAGGCTCAGACTCGCCGCGGCCCTTGTAGTCTGGAACATCGATGAATTGGTAATCGTACCTGAAGCCCGCGTTTGCCCGCTGGAACTCCGGCGATTGCTCGACGACGGGAAGACTGGTGAGTTGGGGATAGCGCCACTTGTAGAGCTCAGCGAGGCTCGGTCTAGCTCGGCCTTGCCGGTCGAGGGTGATGGTGGGCACACCGAGGCGGACGAGACGCAGGAACAAGCTCTGCTCGAGGTTGGCATACTGACGAAAGGCGAGGTTTTGGATGATGGGCGAGTTTTGCAAATGGTCGCCAACCAGTACCACCCGCTGGAGGGGCATCTTGCCGTTCTGCGGTTTCTGAAGCGCAAGAGGTATGAAGTTCTCAATCTCTGTGATCTGAGCAGCTTCTTCCATGATGACATTGTCGTAATGGAATCCTAGGTCCGCAATCTCCTGCCGCCGGATGGCGGCGTGCGTCGAAGTCATAGCGATGATCTTTGCTTCCTTAATCAAGAGGTAGTTCGCCTTGTCCTTAGCGCTTCGAAGAATCTCGAACGGCCGGATCTCCTCCAGCTCCGCAAAAATCCTCTCGATGTGTCGGTAGCAACCACGAACGATCTCAACAGCTTCATCCCGGGTCGTCTCAGGAGGAAACAGCGGCCCAGGAGTGTTGGAGAAATAATCGTGGAATGGGAAGGCTACGACGATCTCGTCCCTGGACAGCTCCTCGTTCGTTATGCTGTCCCAGTACTGCGTCCAGATGGGCTTGATGTAAACCATGTTGAAGTAGCCTGCTGTTTCGCAAGAATTTCCGTGCGCACCGGGTGCTTGAATAGTAGCGGCCAATCTGCTGACTTCAAGTAGGTACTGAGTGCCGCGCTCGAGGAACGACTCCACCCGCCCGTGCTTGCTGTAGCTAACATCGGTTTCCAGTTCTTCTTCACCATGGCCTAGCCGTAGCAGATACCGTTCGTCGATATCCAAGGCCGTGATCTTCTGGAAGAGTTGATTGAGAGCCTGGTTACTATGGGCGATCAAGAGGGTTCGCTGATTGGGAAAGTTATGAAAGATGTTGTTGATAATTTGGGTGGCTACGTCAGTCTTGCCGGTGCCGGGAGGACCCACGATGACAGTCAAGCCAGGTTGAGTTCCTGATGTGATGGCTTCGATCTGTGTGGGCGTAAAACGGACAGTGTTCCGTTTTGGCGCGTCCATTGGGTACGGGCCGTTGTTAGGGGGCTTATACGTCGACACCTTGACAGACTCGATCAGTGGCTTCTGTTCCCCATCTTGCTCGCGTCTCCTCTTCTTCGAAGGCCGGACTTCCGGCTCAGCAGGCTCGCTAGTACTCGTCTCCAGGACATACGGCGGTCCAAAGCTGCCCTCCAAATCCTCGCTCGGGACAACAGCCTTGCCCTCCAGGCTCTCGATCAAATGTTGCCAATCCAGGAACGTGTCTCCGTAGTCAATCTTCTTGAGCCGCGACGACAATTTCTTGTATGTCGCAGCGCTTGGGTCATCGTAGCCAAGAAACACGCCTTGAAACCATGAAGGAGCGGGAACATCTGAAAGTGTGAGACGTTTGATGGATTCAAGGATAGGCTTGAAGTTGTTCTCGCGGCCCCGTCTCCGAATGATGAGGTTGATGGAATCGTAGATGTCGGCATTTCCTTGAGACAGCTGTTGACGATCCACTTCGTACGCGGCAGCATCAATTTTTAGAATAAGCCGTCGCTGACGAGGCCGATATTGTTCATCATCCTCAGACCGGTTTTCGCGCAGCGGCTTCCCCTTCTCATCTTGCACCTGAATGACCTCTGCTGCCCGCAGATGCCGCAACCCAATGCGGTCTGCGGAGTGGGCGTCCGAATAGCCGTTGCTAAACTCAGAGTCTTCTGAAAAGGGATGCGCGGCGGCAAGAAACACGACGTCATTCGGCCGGAGAGACTCCCATTCTTTCCGTACGCCGTATGCGAGGCGGTACACGTCAAGGATGACTTCCGCCCGGACGATTGAAGGGACCAACTCGCCAACATTGGGGAGGCCAACTTCCACGATCGCCGGCCGGGCAATAGGAAGCGCCATCCGAGATGCGCCGTCAAACCGAGTGGTGCCGCTGAGAGTCCGAGGACGAACCTGCTTGATAACTTCCTCCACATCGTTCCGGATGGCGTAGAAGGACTCACACCGGTGGAGGATGAAAGATCTCCAAAGGAAGTCTCCCATCGTAAGATACTGCAAGTTCAGCTTGGGGATTGCCAGTGGCCTAGAGCCGTTGTACGTCTCATTTCTCAGAAACGTAGGTTCGTATAGCGTGCGTTCCGTGGGGACTATGGTCAGTTCTTTGACTGATTCTTGGAAAGTTGGTCTCTCTTCATATCTAGCGACCATCAACTCCAGGTAGAAACCTCTATCGCGGACAACACGAGAGGACTCCGGATATTGAGTCTTGAAACCCAGTTCTTCGCAGAGACTAACCAGCTCATCCGTTTCCAGGGTCTCAAGATGGCTTAGCAGATCGTCCCGCCGTCCCAGAGCCCCGTAATTAGAGAGCGCCAGGAGCTTTAACTTGTCCTCGAGTTTACCAAAAGCTACCCGTTGCAGCTTTGCTAGCACTTTGTGACGGGCTTCGGAGCATTCCAGAGGAGACAGTTGGTTTCCGCTCTGGTCATCCACAGGGAAGTATGTGTAGTGCCGAAGTAGACTGTGCAGGTCCCGGAAGAGGCCGTTGTCTTCGTCTGTGTACACCGGAGACAGCCGAAGTGCTGGCAGCAAGTTAAGATCGATGAGCAATGAATTGACGTAGCGCCGCGTCGGCAACTGGCTCTGAAGATCGATCAAAAGCTCCATGAACCGCTCGCAATAAAGCAAGTTGTCTTTCCCAGCCTCTCCACTCGCAGTCTCATAGACGCGGTTGAGGAAGTCCAGGAGAAGTGTGTACAGCCATGCCCGGTCGAACCGCATCTTTGCCTGGCTGGCCGGGTCGGCTGCGTCGTACCGCTTTCCCGAAGACTTCCACATTTTGCGCAATGAGACGTGGCTGTTGAGTTTGTCCTCTCTTGCGCTTTCGCTGTGCAAGTTTTGCCAAAGGGCTATGGAAACCAGCGGGGCGCATTCCTTGCGAACCAGCCCGTTGTCCAGGGAGGAGAAGGCACCGATGATGAAGGACAGCATTATTGTCCGCACTTTCAGCGGGATGCTCAGATCCACCGTCATGGAAAGTATGCGCCGGAAGAAGGAGGAGAATTCTGCGGGTTTATCCTGGAACAGCGTCCATGCCGGCAGGTTTTCACGCCGCTTGACATTGATGATGGTCGTAAGAAGGAGGACATGCTGATCCGAGGAGGCGTCCGAATAGCCAGGCCAGAGATATCTACCGTCATCAGCAATGAAAATACTACTAGATGCCGATTGTCCTACCTCTCGAGCACCTGCAGCGTCTCCAGGATCAAGAGCGATCCATACGGAAAGCCCTCCGCCTCGAGCTTGTCCCACAGCTCGTCCTTAACGACAGTGGGCTTGACCTTTGGCGGCTTCGCAGCATTGAGCCAGTGCTTGCGCGCAACCTCAGTATAATGATTGTCGCCGTTCAGGTCCGCGACCGTCGGCCGGGAGTGCATCGACGAGAAATCCCCTTGTGAAGTCATGACGGGCACGGTGCCATTCCTGTGACGCGGGGTTCCGGAGTTGCTGTCCATGGTCCGAGTATGGCAATCGCAGTAGGCGCCGGGTTCGCCGTGGAATTTGCCGCCGTCGTCGGTTGTTGTTGGTGGCCGGCGGGTGGTTTGACGCGCTCCTCTCAACTTCTCGCGTCTTCAAGCTTGCCCGTTCTACCTGGCCTTCTAGAATACCCGCTCTTGGCCTTGGCAGCCGAACGATAATCCGACCGCAATGTCACACCTCAAATCACGATAGGAACGGTTGCCATTGCTGAAGCCGAAAATGTTAACAAGATTGCTAAAGCTAGTATGCCGAAGCGTGGCGGGACGCGTAGGAACCTCAATGATCCATCAGTCGGACCCGCACGGCGAACCCACTCATGGAACCATCACCATAGCAAGCTGCCCTTCATACCTCCCCCCTCACTCGGCAGTCCGCGCTTGATTATCGTCGCAGTATTTTGATGATCAGAGTTACATTCAGCAGTCTTCGCATCCTAATGAGCTTCCATAAGCTGTAGTGCTGGCGCATCAACAGGTTCGGCATTGAAACAGCACCAGCCTCATCCCGGTTGCGAACCGACTCCCTCTGGAACACTTCCCCCCTTCCCATGGATATTCTCCAAGGTATCGGTCAGGTTTCGGAATAGACACTGGCCGGGTGCAGTAAACGAGTCTACAACAGTTTGTGCGGCGCACTCGTCCCAATGTAGCTCCCCAAACTTCAATTGGGCCATAGACGTTTCCCACCCAGCAACTGAACCCTATGATCGCCTTCAACATCTAGACCTACTGGCTCCATGTCTCTTCGTCCGTTTTGGCCCACGTGAGCATTGATGCAGCGCTACCTTGGTCCCGAAACAGGGTAACCGAACAGCTTGCGCTCGACTGGGCAAGGCAGTCTGTTATGCCAACCTCGCGTGCTCCCACAGCGGGTCCCTCTCTCCGAGTTTCTTCTTCATCTCTTCTAGTAATCGTGCAGGCACGATATTATATTCTTTCATGACTGAGCAGAGGTAGACTTCTCGCTCGCCCTCTTCTTGTATATTTCTTCGCGGCTGGTTTCGCTATTCGCTTTAATAATGAAGTCCCGGGTGGTCTTCGGAGTTCTTCTCTCAGCAGCGGCAGTTGGCGGTAGTCCGTTGCCAGGAGGCAGAGGCCGTAAGTCCATCGATCACGAGAGTGAAAGACTCCATTCTAACATTCGGTCTTACCAGCGGTCGCCCAGGTTGGCGATGGGCTACTGGACATCCCTCCTCTCATTTACCGAAGGAGCCTCAACGAGCAACATGAGAGCCCAGTGGACACTATAGCTCTGATGAAGCGACAAGGTGGGCCTACACACCAACACGAACGACCCATCCCACGATCAGTCCGTTCTAACACCCGCAGTTTCTCTCATCACACTCACCACAACAGTCACAACAACAACCACAGCCGGACCCGTAAGTAGCCTTCACCTCTCCAAAATCCCATACCAACAACCCACAGGAAAAGAACGCCGCCCTCTCCACCGTCCTCGTCACAGCAAGAGCCACAGAAACGGTTACCCCGAGTTCCGGAAGCGGTTCTGAAGACGCGGGCGTCGCCCGTGAGGGCGAAAGCTCCGCTACGCGAACCAGCGCCCGGGCGGAAGAAACAGCTCTTACGGCGTTGAACAGTGGCAATGCCGCGGCCGCAGAGTCCGGCGTGGCTACCGCAACACCTACCGGGGAAGTCTCAGCCCCAACCTCCACAGCGGAAGTAGCCCTCGCCTCAGCTTCCTCCACTGAAAGTTCGCTCGCATCCGCGTCCGCCGAGAGTTTCATTTCCACAGCGTCCTCGATCGAAAGCTCCATCCCCACAGCCCCTACAGGCACGCCCCAAACCAACGGCCCATCCGCCGGCCGCACAACCTTCGACAACGCTCAAGGCATCGAACTAACGCCCGAAGCCCTGGGCCGGCTAACAGGCACGGAAGAGGCCGCTGGCGGGTCTGGGAGTGATTCCGCGGCTGGGACGAGTATTGCCCTCCGGCGGGAGCGGTGGGTGCGCAGGGCGGGGGATGTGCTGTATTTCGAAGTCCCCGTGGCGGAGGAGGAGGAGGGGTAATCGGGTGGGCGGGTGGGCGGGCTATACGGTAGTCGTCTCGGTTTTGGAGAACGTAGCTGGAGAGCAGCTGGAGGTATATAGGTCATGAGAGAAAAATATGCATGACGTTCGAGACCCGCGATGCATCTCCTGTGAAAGGCGTTAGCTCAGGCAAATTGCTTTTTGGCGATAGGGATGCTCAGAGCCCAAAGCTCCAATGGCTCAGGCGACGAAGATCAAAGTCAGGCCGAAATGCGAAGAAACAAACAAAAGACGATGGCAGCTCATCACAACCTCTTGCTGCACCGTCCCGTTGTACAAGCACCTGCCGTTGTCGGCGCGATATGTCAAGGGATGGCCCCGCTTTCGCTACACTAGCAAAATCACGGCAAGTACAGAACCTCAATGTTTTGAGACCCAACCTGACGTGGGAAAGGGAGATCCGCGTCCTTCCCGCATGTTGAGAAATCCTTCGTCCTGCGAACCGGAAGTGCAACCACCAGCCAAGCACGACCCACCAATGGAACGACGACGTCGACATCGACAGCACATGAGAAGGGATCACGCGCGAGCGGGTATTTCCCAAGCGACGACGGCTCCTGCACCAGCAATAACAAACTCCTCTCTGCATTAACCCCGCTCAGAGCATATCTAAATTCCAAGATCCGCCTTTTGCTTATCGTTGCCCACTACGGGTACATCAAGAACGAAAAAGATCATCCACAAGACCCACAAGAGCCCAGCACGGTATTTCGCCTTGCACCACCGCCCAAGCATGTCCTCGCAGCCTTGTGAATTTACTCCTCGTCGTCCTCCGGCTCCTCGACCTCGGCCTCGGGCGCGGCGCTCGCCACTGCAGCAGCAGCTTTCTTGATCTTGGCCGGAGTGGCCTTGGGAGCAGGCTCGTCCTCATCTTCCTCAGGCTCCTCGCCACTGGCATCTTCCTCCTCGTCCTCCTCAGCGTCGCCGTTCTCTGCTTCAGGGGCAGCGGGGCCCGTCTTTTGGCGTTTAGCACGGCTGGTGGCTTCGGCTGGAAGGTTAGCTACGCCTGACGAGAAACGCATAAGACGTGAGGGATAGAGCAGGCAATCAGGAGATGGTGAGAGGCTCAGTCAACACTCCTCTCGGAAGAACAAGCCGAAGCGAAGATGAAACAAGTGAGGGACGACACCAAGAGCAACACGATGAGCATGAAATCAGCATATTAACTCACCTTTGGCAGGAGCGGGCTCTTCTTCGGCGCCTTCCTCTTCTTCGCTGCCTCCCTCGCCATCGTCATACTCTTCGCTCACATCGCTGTCATCATATCTGAGAATGGCACGTCAGCCTTGCCATCAAAAAATTGCAAAGCAACGCATCCGAAGGTGTATGCAAAGCCAAAGAGCACAATCCGACTTCGCAAGCGGGTCTCCTTTCACGGATACGATGGAAAACGGCATCCGTAAACGAGGACGTCAACATAGAGCATCGGCTATCCCAGCGCAACGGAGACGTAGCGACGGCAGGACTCCAAAATCAAATACCAGGAAGCTTGACACGGCATCGCAAGAGACAGATGAATGGTTCAAACCACGCGTACAGTAAATTGAGCACGTTGCGCGCGCCCGCGACAGCTCCTCGCGCAAGGAAATGACGTAACTTACTCCTCTTCCTCCTCACTATCCTCAGGCAGCGACTCGAACTCCTCCTCTTCGGCCTGATCCTGCTTTCTCTTGCGCGTAGACATTTTTGATGAATGAGGATGTAAGAAATGGGTAGGTTAGATGGTGGGATGGGAAGGGAAGTTTGGGGGGGTTGGGGTGAGAGGGAAGGGGAAGAGAGGAAGCGGCCAGAAATTCTGGGGGGGGAGGAGGGGGGGGAGGAGGACAAGGGAGGGATTGAGGAGGGGGGTAGGGGGTTGGAAGGTAGGAGGTAAGGTCCACAGAGCGGGGAGCTGGGAGCTGGGAGCTGGGGCATGCTGGGGGTGGGAGGAAGGCGCTGCCGCTTGGGTGGGAAGGCGGAGTGGAGTGGAGTGGAGGGGAGAGGTGGGAAGGAAGGAAGGAGGGAGGAAGGGCTGAGAGCGGGATATTTGCCTGACGGTGTTGGAAAAGTTGGCCTGACACGCCTTTCTTCCATTACAGAAAGCGACGGGATGGCCCTACCGGAGCAGGCTCAAACCCTCAGGTCGCTCTCTGCGACTCAGAAGGTGGAGCTGCATTGCAGCGAGCAGCAGGCGGCGGCGGCGGCGGCGGCGGCGGCGGGCCCTGCCCGTTCCCTCTTTCGGGGCAGCGCGATGAGGGGCTCGTTCTTCTCCGCACTCTGCACCTCTTGATTCAGGCTGGTCAACCGGGTAGGCATTGGCCAACCGCATCGCGCTCACCTTGCTCCCTTGCAGGCGGAGGGGTCGTGGCTCGATGGCGTTAGAGCCGGGGGTTGTCAACCTCCGTATTGTTTCCCGTGACTTGTGCCAAGCCAGCTTACCGTAGTCGTGATGGCTTCATGCGGTGATGCTGCGATGGAGTGGGATGGATGGGCTGGTAGTACGCATATTATCCGAGGTTGAGATGGAAAATGTGGCGGTAACTGTACCCCGCTATGAAAAGCCATGACGCCAATCCCGATAAGCATTGACTCAAGGTCTGGCCAATGCGTTCCACATCTTTTCTGCTTGGAATCTCTCGAATGCAGCTTCCTCAGAACGAAAGGGTCGAGCTTGTCGAAGTGTGAAAACCCCGCATGTCTCTGATGGTACGAGTATACCACATAAAAATGGCTTCAGTCACTGGGAGATCAAGATTTTTCATCACCCACGCGCACGATACCCTCAGCCTTGAGCTGCCCGCGACTTATGAGGGTGTGATGGTTCCATCAATTCCTAACTCCTGCGAAAAGGCGTGACCTCAGAATTTGAGCTTCATGCTCTCAGTCCTCTGTCGATGGCTGCTACCGCTTCGCCATCCAGATTGCCGAGCCCTCGTATCGGCTGTCATGGCATTTTGCACCAAAAAGAGTTGATGGCCGGCATTAGGCTACTAGCTATAACGCCTCATGCTTACTTCGTCAGAGCCAGAACCGTGTAAAGCCATAAAGCGCTGCCATTCTATCGGGTATCACATCTAGGCGACCTTACAACCAGCCCAATTCACTTCGGGCTCTTCTCCAATATCCCCGCCTCATCAGGGTCCCAGTCAAACGCCCGCTGCACCCTCTCCGTCCTCTCTTCCCACACATCATTACTACTCGGCCCAGAAACTAACCGCTCATTCTTCTTCCGATAAAAGTCCTCAATCAGCTCCGCCTTGCGCTCCGCATTCCTCCCCCGCGTCCGCATGCAAAACCAAAACTGGGCCCAGTGCTCCGAGCACGACCGCATCGTCCCGTACCGGTATACGCTGTTGAATTGCCCCCCCAGACTCTGGCAGTAGAAGGCCGCGTCGAAGGCGTCGCGGCACGACATGTGCCGTGGGAACGGTGCGAGGGGTGGGTCGTCTGGGTGCGCGACGCTGTGTGAGCCTGTCGGTTGTGGGTCCGAGAAGACGGGCATGAATTCGGACAGATCGGTCTCTGTTTTGCGCATTGCTTCGCGGTACGCTGCGCGGGCTTGTTCGCGGAGCTCTGGGCGCGGCTCAGCATCGGGAGCGGACGAAGGCGTCGCGGGAGAGGACTTGGGAGGGGAGGAAGGATTTGCGGAAAGGGATTCGGGAGAGGAGTCGGGTGTTTCCATGGCTGAAGAGTTTAAGGGATCTTTGGAGCCGGAGCTCCACCACCACTGCATGTTGATTGCGGGGAATTGAGGCTTCGTTCGGTGCGCGAGATGCGAGGGCGACCTGACGTCTGTGGAAATTCATCGCGGGTTAGGTGGTTTGGGCTTGCCTTGCTGTTTTGGGGATAGCGCGTGCTGAGTCAAATGGGCGGGTCGACGTCGGATCAAAGGTCACCCGGAAAATTCGTAGCCCCCCGACGGGCAAGAATGCCCAGACAAGACAGTCACGACTTTTTCGGGTGCCTCTTTGATGTTGAATATGTGGCGGAAGTAATTAGGACATTCTCGACAGGGCATGGAGAAGATCGTGTGATTCATGTGAACAGGGATATCACGCCCAAAGCAGTAAGAATGGGATGGGGTGCGAAGTAGGCTCGAGAAAACAAGGTGATAATGAGATATCATTGATCTTATGCCTTCAATAGTCGCAATTGCGCCGCATGCCGATCATCTACACCAACAGCAGAGTGTAGATCCATCTACTGATAGAAGCCCATACCGCAATTCCCATATGAAACATGAAAAAGGAAATCCCGCTGATGCCCTCAACATGCTCTACGCCCTCTCCCCGGGTCTAGCAGCCCTCTTCTTTTTCCGATCATAATCCAGCACCCGCCGTCGACGATGATCCCGCGCCATCCGCCACCTAACATACAACATAATCGCGTCACGCATCACCACAAACGCACACCCGCCAATCAAGCTCCGCCCCCACCGCGCCTGCAACAGTCCCGCCGCCTTAGTCCCCGGGCCTTGGCGCGCAGTCCAAGCTTTGGGCAGAGTGAGCCGGAGAAGCTCGCCCATGGCCGCGCTGACGGCGGGGAAGGCGAGGGCGCCTAGGATGGTCTCGGCCAGCCGCGTCGTTGACATGGTGAGGTTGAAGTTACGGTTGTCGGCCGGTGGGGGCGGGGCGGGCGCGTTTGCATTCGCTTGGTTCGGGGCATTGGCTTGTTGAGGCGCCGGTGCGGCGGGTGCGGGCACTTCAGGCGCGATGGGCGCGGGTGGTGCGATGACCTGGATGTTCTGATCGACGACAGGCCCATCGTCCCACTCCTCCAGCACGGCGAGATTGACATTGATCTCCAGCACATCATCCGCATTATCCGCATTCGCGCCATTGCCGGCATCCGCATCCGCGGCGCGCGGCTCCACCTCCGCGAGCCAGCGGCGCTCACGCTCAGCCCACACCTGCTCGTAGTACGTGTTGTAGATGGAGCGCAGGTAAGGGAGGAGGGCGAAGGAGAGCCCCGCGCTGGGGGGCCACTTACCGAACTCGACGAGCGGGTCGGGGTCCGGCTTTGTGACGAAGAAGAGCATAGGGAGGATGGGGAGGATGCCGTCGGCGAAGGAGGAGCGCGAGGAGATGAGCATGGGCGGGATGAGCGAGAGGCCGAGGTCGAGCCGCCAGCGCTGTCGGACGTGCCGTGCGAAGGCGACGAGGGAGCTGCCTTCTTCGGCCTCGGCGATGTTGTGCAGGCGGAGCGGACCGAGGATTTGGTCTGCGTCGCGCGGGCCGAAGACGATGAAGATGGCGCTTTTGCCGTGCACCCAGCAGAGGTACCAGAATGAGGCGACGGCTAGGCTGAGTACGCCTGGGAGCACGAGTCTACTGGAGAGGTTTTCCAAAGCGTTCACGCCGGTCACTATGTAGCTCTTTGGCCGCGCGAGGATGATTTCGCTCTTGCATTGTGGGCAGAGGATCTTACTGCTGCGTCGGCGCGCTGAGGGGGCTTCGAGGTTGGCCACCCAGTCAAGAAGGCAAGTCTCGTGGGCTGTGAGGGCGCAGGGACAGGGACTGCGCCATTCGGATACAGGTTGTTGCTCGTCGCCTTCGTCTGAGAAGCAGATCCAGCAGCGGCGGGGCTCGGGCCGTTCTTCTTGTTGTTGTTGCTGCTGTTGCTGCTTCGAGTCCGCCGCAGTGCTGGTCGCGGCGTCCTGCGAGGCACGTCCACTGATGAGAATGGTCTGCGAGTCTTCGCTCTTTGCTGAGATGGAATCGCTCCTTGTTAGGCTGGATTCGGCTTGGGGGAACGCGGGGTTCTGGAGGTCGGAACCGGAGCGCTGAGGAGCGAGCCGGCGGCGCTGCGACTGCGGTAATGAAGCCATGGTGTTGTTCTAGAGTCGCATGGAAAGTTGTGGAGAGAAATGAGAGACGTTGTAGGTGCTTGATGTGGTGGCCGGGTGAATGGCTGGAGCTGGTGGCGGAATGAAGCACGTCAAACGCTCGTCTTGTCCATCTCAGCTTCCCGCGGCACGCGGCAGGCACCGCCGGCTGCCGCCATTGGCTGCTTGCCTCTGGGGAGTTCAACTTCACGTGCAAGCTCGACAGTCACCTAAATCACAAACATCACCATTCTTTTGATCTCGCTCTTCGCTCTTTCGAACGGCAAATTATGCACCTTGAGACGTAATGCCCATCTGAGGAATGCGTGAGGGTGTCGCGTCCTGCTTTGCACGTACAAACAAGATTTGACGAAGATTTTGTATCCACATCTCGGAGCGGCCTCTTTTATATTCCCTCATCCGCAATATAATGCTCGTAAAGGTCACTACTTGTACATCCCATCGTAACTTTGGATCGTCACCATACTACCCGGAACCTCAGTATCTGTTGTCTTTAGGCTGAGCTCACATTCCTCAGCAATATGCCGCCGCGTAGACCCGTACGTGAGCGCAAGGCAAATAACTACGCCGCCAACCAATTCGCTGACCTCGATGCCATCCTTGGGGAAGTTGCTGATATCAGTGATGGGGTTTCCATTGAAGAAGAGTACGACGACGAGGACTTCGCCGTCACGGCGATCGCAGAGGAGGAAGCCGACCCCGATGATGAAGTTCTGTCAGAAGTCGCACCGACCGATGAGGAGGAAGGCGGCGAGGGCGAGGCGGATGAACAGCTTGGGGATATCTCGATCGCCGGCTCCGAAGACGAGGCAGAGGGAGGGGCAGGGACTGGGCGTCCTAGCAGGGTCGGCCGACCCGAACGTCAACGCGAGGTGAAGGACATCGGAAAACTCCCCATCTTTGATGAAAGAGGGTCGCGCCCGTTGACTGGACGAGACTACCAGTACACTCGCGGGATTCCGGAGGTCCATCACATGGGCGGCAAGGAGACACGTCTTCTTTACTCCATCGGCCCCGGAACTGAGGACGTCATAGCGCACATCAAGGACCGCGACATCTGGGATCTTGAGCCGGCGTTGCCCACTCGGCAGCCTCAGACGGACGGCACGAACGGTCTCTCTTATAGCCATTTCTACCCGGAAGAAAAGCGGAAGAAAGAGGTCGAGGAAGGCTGGAAGTGGTTCGACGCTGTGGGCTGTCAGGCATTTTCCGAGCACCAATCCATCGTGAAGCTGAGCCCTGACGAAGGGGAGAAGCTTTTGCCCTTTTCTCGTGCTCCGGAGATGGCATTTATCGAAGGACCGATTGGAGAACAGAAGCTCTTCCACCTTGCCCCGAACTCGTCTGTGAATATCAAGGAGGCGTGGTCGACGGATCCTAAGGCGAGGCGAGGCACGGAAGCGTGGGTCATTAATTGCGGCGCCGAAATCACATCACTGCAATGGATTCCGAACCAACCGGGGTTATCGCAATATCTTTGCGTGGTGGTCAACCCAAAAGAGTACGACGAACCGGAGGAAAGGGACTATGAGAACTCGCTCGGCTTTGTCCCGAACAAGGCCTTCCGCACGTGCGCTCAGATTTGGGAGTTCAAGCGGCTCCCATGCCCCGAAGGGCAAGGTAGTCGCCCCGACTATACTCATCCTCCTGTCTTACGCTTCGTGCTGTCTTGGGACTGGGGCGAAGTAAGATGGATCAAGTGGTGCCCAGTCCCGAGAAAACTGGATACCGAGCTTCAGGACGGAGCCATCCACCTCGGCCTGATGGGCGGCGTCTGGGCCGACGGCAAGCTGCGCGTCCTCGAAGTCGCCATCACCCCCGACCTCACCTCCCCCATCACCTACCAGCACTACTCAGCCGCCGCCTTCGAAGCCCGTCCCCCAAACACCATCATAACATGCCTCACCTGGATCTCACCCACGCAAATCGGCGCCGGCACCGCCATCGGCACAGTCGGCATCTGGGACCTCGAGCGCGCCCTCGCCGCCAAACCCACAACCGCAAACCCCATCCCCTGGTTCTACCACACGGTGCAGACCAGCTTCATCCTAAACATCAGCGCCTCCTACCCCTCGCGCCCCACCTTCCTCACTACCCTCGGTATCGACGGCCACACGCGCCTGACCAATATCTTACACCCGACATGCGACTCCGCCTACGCGCCGCGCGTGCGCGTGGCCCAGCGCCCGCTCGCCTGGCATGATGTGTGTCAGTGCTCGCTGTCGACGGAGGAGAACTTCGATTTGCGCGCGCATCTGCTGCGGCTGTTCTGGCGCACGGGGATGTTGGCAAGGTTCGGCGGCCTTGCGACTGATATCGCGGTTTCGCCGGTGCATCCGTTTGTGCTGGCGTCTACTGTGGATGGGACGGTGTTTGCGATGAATCCGATGCGCAGGATTAGGGAGCATAAGACGCGGAGCTGGCAGCAGATGTGGTTTTCGGCGGAGTGGAGGAGGGGGGTGGGGGAGCTTGTTGATGTGGAGATCGGAGAAGGGGCGAAAGGCAAGGGGAAGGATAAGGGGAAGGATAAGGGGAAGGGCAAGAAGGGCAAGGGGAAGGCAGTCTGGCGGAGTTTGGAGGCTTATGAGGCGGACGCGGACGGCGATGTCGAGATGCGTGACGACGCAGACGATCCCCCCGCCGCGGAGCCGTCACCTGCCACCGCGAACTCGCACAACCAACCGGACCCGGCATCGACGCACGGAGCGCCGCTGGTGCGCTTCATGCTGGGCTACAAGCTCCAGAAGAGCATCTTGGACCAGGACTCGCGGCCCAACAACACGAAGGAGGGCGTGCTGTTTACTACGGTGCATGAGCCTAAGACGGCGGTTACGCAGGTGGATTGGAACCCGAATTTGTGCTGTGGGACTTGGGCGGCGGCGGGGATGGGGAGTGGGTTGTTGAGGGTGGAGGATATTGGGCTGGATTAGGGGGGCTGTTGGATGGGATGGGAGTGATGGACTTGTGAGAACGCGAAAGGATGGGGCAATGGAAGTGGCGACCAGTTACCGCGTATGTACAGCAGGAATCGGCATCGCACACCCCCCCGCCATCCACGGCCTCGGAGCCGCCTAAAACCCCGCCTCCCACGGCCCAGGACCCGGTTC
Source organism: Trichodelitschia bisporula (assembly GCA_010356995.1). NCBI lineage: Eukaryota > Fungi > Ascomycota > Dothideomycetes > Phaeotrichales > Phaeotrichaceae > Trichodelitschia > Trichodelitschia bisporula. The sequence continues at coordinate 410,423 of ML996700.1, forward strand.
TCACGTCACATCGCCCGCCCGTCTTTGCGGACACCCCTCTTGTGCGCGAAGCGAAGCCAAGTCTCGCGAAAGTATAGAGCGCTACACGGGGTCGCGTGCGTGCTCGGCGCAGCAGCTGGTTGTCAACATGGTCTTGCGAAGTGGGGATTCTGGGATGGGGGATGCGGTGCGACAGATATGCTAATGACAGTGCGAATATCCTCCGCCCCCGCCGTCACGCCCAGTACTACGTACTACACAATTTCTCGGCCTACAGAAGCAAGAAGCAAGCCTAGCGATGCCGATCTGGGATATCCCGTGCTTGATAAGCGCGGCGGGCTTGGTGTGTCTCGGTGCTCATCATCATAGAAGATTCCAGAGCACTGGCTGGAGCTGTGGGATGTTAGATGCTTTCTGGGCTGTATATACCTATAGCTATACCACGCAGCTTATGTCCTTTAAGTCCTTCAGCATGATGAGATTTGAAGTGATAGCTGCGGGATGATGAAGCCTTGTCGTCCCGCCAAGCCCGCCCGTCGGGTCGTCCCTTGGCAAGGCTGGGCGGCACTGGCGGGTCTGGCGCCGAGGGGCCGCGCCGAGCCGTCTGGACCCAGAGGTTTGGGCCGGAAACCTTGCAGAACGGTAGGGCTAAGGATAGGGTAGAAAGAATTGCGATGGGGGGATATGCTAGAGGGGTGGTTTGGGAGGTAGGCCTTGGCCGCTGGTGCTGGCCTGGGTCTGGGCAAGGCTGGGCTGCGCTGGGGCGGAGTTGTGATGTGATGGAATGAGGGGTGTTGGTGTGGGTTGGGTTGGGAGTACGGTTCTTGGGGCCCAGGTGCGTCTGTCCGATGTGACATGGATGCCGGATCTTGGGGTGTTCGGGCCTGGTTGGCGGGCGGTGGTGGGGTTTCGGGTTGAGTGCTGGGCGGTGGAGGCTGTGTCCGCGCGGCGCCTGGGCGGGGTGTGGTTTATCGGTGGGAGTGGGGAGGGGGATCGGCGAGTGGGGTGGGGCGGGAGAGGGGGAGATAGAGGATAGGGGTTTGTGGTGGGGATGATGGAGAGGAGTTGAGAAATCGTGAAGAGTGCGAAGAAGGCTTTCATGGGGAATACGGATTAAACATTTAAGTATCAAACTGGGGTATTCTCTATCCGTACGCCGCCGCTGTAACTTCACGAGCGGAGTATCCCGATGTCCGCACCCGGCCGGATATCAGCCTAACGGGCTGGACGTGACGCTTTTGACCACCAACTCCATGACAGACCAGACCACCACCAATGAACCAAAGAAGAAGAGGTACCAAAGCACCCAGCCTTACGCCCTCAAGCGCCCACCCACCAAACCCCCAAAACCATCCCCCAAACTAACACAATCCAAACTCTCTCAAGCCTTCTTAAACAACCCCCCCCAATCCTTCGACTTCCGCTTCACGCCTCCCCAAGCCTTCTTCGCCCCTCCCTTCCCCCTCGCCACAATGCTGGCTCTCCTGTCCTCCTCCGTCTCATCCGTAGAGCACACCTCCTCCCCCGCCGCCCCCTCACTCGCCCTGCGATCCGCCTCCCGGACCCGCAGCGGCAGCGCAGCGAAGTACGCATCCACGCGCTGATTCATCGCGCGGTTTTTGGCACCACTCTCCCCAGACCCGCTCATCCGCGCCGCGAGGTGCACATGGTGATGCGGCGACGTAGGCGTCGACGCTGTGGCCACGCTATTAGCGCGGCTCAACTGCGCGGTCCAGCTCCCACTACTCGACTCCAGCGGCGCCGTCACCGTTCTCCTCGCCAGGCGCGGGCTGAACACGGTCTCGGAGCTGGAAGGCCGGGACGAAGACTCGGGCGACGAAGGACCGGTTGTGCTTGTCGTGCTCGTGCTATTGTGCCTCGAGTGTGCTTCGGGTGGCGGGTGCAGCCCGCCGAAGAGCAAGAATTCGCCGTCCGGAAGCGGCCAGGCGGCGCAGAAGGGACAGAAGCCGCATTTTATTTCCCAGCCCTCGAGGGCGAGGCGCGTGGGGCAGGTGTGTAGGTTGATGTTGGGGGCGCAGGAGCGCAGGAGGTGGTACCAGCGGTGTTGGCAGGAGTTTAGGGAGACGTTGAGCTCGGCGAGACACATCGTGCGTGGATGGGATCGGGGTTAAAGGATGGGTGGGGATGTGTCTCGGTGTGGTGGTGAGTCTGAGGGTAGATTGGGTTCGAGGTGTCGGATATCGACCTAGGGTGGGGAGTTCCTTCTTGCGGATGATGGGGCCGTGGAGTGTCGCGCTTGCGTTCCCCAGATCCAGGTGCCCGTCTCCGACTGTTATACCGCGCCAGTGCCGGCGCCGCGCACGTCAAGCCCGTCCGTTCCAAGGCCTCGGGTACGCGTGTCGGTAAGTCGAGGCGTCCGAAACGGTGAGTGGGTGGTGTTTCTGCACAAGGTCCACGTGCTCGGCGAGATAGACTGCAGGCTCTGCCCTGGTTGACGATGCACTCAGATCTTGTCGCTGAGTATGGCAGAGCTTACGGGTATCGACGGAATTTCTCGGAGTGATTAGAAGAGCACCTCGATGGGGGGACTCGGATTCCTGCTGTGGCCAAGTCTTGGAGTCTTGTGGCAAGAAGCTTGGACAAAGTTAGACAAAGATGTCGAGACCAGATGGGACAAAGGGCAGTTTTCGGAGTCGCTGCGGGGAAGATCGTTGGAGTGCGGAGGTGACAAAGTCCCTACAGTCAAGTGTGGCGCGATGGTAAGGATAATGGACAAAGGACCGTTTCGTCAGACGTCAGCCTGGAACCTGGGGAAAGGTGGGTGTCTATGAGTACGCAGTAGTTTGTGAGAGGGGCAAGATACTTGCTCACATGTAACAACAAGGCCAGCGAATAGTCTGGCCAGAAGGTGTCAAAGCCAACCATCAGGGCCTTGCCCGTCTCTTTATCCCAGAACTCCGGGGTCATAGGCAAGCCTTGCGTGCTCTGGGCAGCGCAGCCTTCGTCACCCTCTCCCAACTCCCCATGCTCGATCAGGCTAGATACCGGGGCGGAAGCCCGATCGCCAGGGGAGACCTGGAGATGAGGCCGAAAGCATCAGAGAAGACAAGAAAAGCGCTAGCTCTCGCCAACCAGACCAGCTCGGCAGCGCTTGCTAAGCCTGAATCGCTCGGCACCGCGGCCGTCATCCAACTTTCCAAGCGCCTGAAGCCGAACGGGCGCACGTAGTTACGGTAGTTGACGGGGCGTAGAAAGATCTACAAGATGTCCGGTAGTGGGGATGACATGGGTCGAGACTAGTTACACTGTACGTACGCTCGTACGTAGTAGTACTGGTGAAGGTGCCACAGCTACTAGCCACCCCCCCAGTCTATCAACATCATGCGCACACCGTGACCGTGAGCTCGTCTGGCCTTTTTTTTCTCGGCGGTCCTAGACAAGACCTTTTACTCTTTCCAGGCTCTTGAATCGCAGATCTGTGATATGAAAGAGCATATCGCGGGAAATGAGACGAGACGGACAAGAAAAGCAAAGAAGGAGGAGGTGGGGGAGGGGAGGGGAACGTATCTCTGAGGTCACACACTCACCGCAATGGCTCAACACAACCACATTTTGTGTCCGTCGATTCGCCGATGCCACCTCTCAACTGTCAACGTCTTGTCCTCCCCAGTCAAGGGCCAGACCTCGACCTGCAGCCTCCCCCTTACCCCCCTCCACCCCTCCATTAGCCGCGAGCCCAAACGCTCCCGCCACGGCCGCACACGCTGCGAGCCCGCGTCCCGGCTCCGCCGCGGCAATCCTTGGCTTCCTCTCGGCGCTCTTCCGTGAGCACTTCTCAGCGCTGATCCTTCTTGACCTCACTTCCCGTTTACCAGCAGCAGGGTTCGGGCAGGGCGATATTGGTGGCAGCAGTTCCCACTCTCAGCCTTGGCCGTGATGCTGCTCTTGATGCCGCGCTCGTTACTCCAGACTGCCCAGCAACAAGCTCCGAGTAATCCTTCTTGCTTATCGAGTTAGCCCTTGTGGCACCAAATCCTCCCAGCCACAAAGAGATGGAAAAGAAAAAAGACGGTGCGGATCAAAAGAAAAAAGCCCAAGCCGGACGGCCGAACCCACTGTCCATAGCGCCGGGACGGGCTGGGGGCTTTGTTTCGCACCCATGGACGCGCGCTTGACGCAACGTGGAAGTCTGGTTGGCGATTGCGGCCTTCCTGCCCAGGCTGATAAGATGCTGTTGGCCTGACCGCTGTTGATGGCTGTAATGGTGGTTGGTCGTTTATCAATCATAGATGGTGGCTTCAACTTCAAAAAAAAATCTTGGGGGTTGCGGCGCATTGACGTGCTGCTCGCACGACGTTTGTTGATACCAACGAGAGCCTCCACTCTCGCCTATCGTGGAGGCTCCCCTCCCAACTGATGACACTGCTCCCTGGCCTCAACATTGCTCGGGAGCAGATAGACGAGGACGCATGGTAGACACGCGTTTGTCATGGGTCGTGGAGAAGTGGTGTTACTGTTTTTTTCTGTTGTGTAACGAGAACGGTGAGCGAGGTGTGGCACATTGTGGTCAGAAATGTGCATTTGTGGATGCTGCATGCCGATGGCTGCTGCTTGCACCTGCAAGATGTCTGATGTAGCTGCAGCCGGGGCGTGAGAGCTCATGCATGCAGCTGCGGTGGCCCTCGTCTGGCGCTGCTGGCTAATGCCGTTGATGCTTCAACGCCTTGTTCTTCAGTGGTAGCATATTTTCTCTCCGAAGGCGGAACCTAGAACTAGGCTTTCTGGCCTCGACCTCGGGAAGGGCGGAAGGTTCGGGCCGCACATAATATGGGGCTTTTTTTCGGGATGACGTGAGACCTCAGCCCTTCTCAACACTACCGCTCACATGGGATGAGCACCACATCCAGTAGACAATCACTATTCTCAATGCCCTTCACATGCAAGCCATTCTTGGTTTTGGTTTTGCACCTTTGAGCATCTCTCACTTCTGCTAACAATCAATATTTAGACTCTAAGCTGACCACATTTGCGACATCAGCCAGCATTCAGCGTTGCGGCGCCACCAGCAACGTCTTGACGCCACTCCCTCACACCGACTGAAGGAAGCGGTCGGCAGGGCCCTAGGATCGCAACAACCGTGGTCCATCGAGCCTCACCTCACCTCAGCCGCTGCGCCAGCCGCTGAACCGGCTGTGCGCCAGACTTCGGGACCCCTGATGCAACACTCCTACGGTACAGCACTGCATGCAACGACGTCTCAAGTACAATCGGGAAGAACCGGAGTGTCCTTATCTGATGGCAGCTGTCATTAGTCCGGACACCAACCGGCTCCCCGGAGGCCCGTGCGCCAGCGTTGCCAGCATCAACATTTTATATCGATGACCTGCTTGTCTGGGAAGGCACGACCTTACCAGTCGCGCCTGCCGATAATAGCAATTAAGTAGGCTAACAGCAGCCCGGCCCGCTAAGTAAGTAACAACGCTCCTAAACGCACAGGCCCGCAGCCCTGCTGGAGTTATGGCTCTGAGGGAGAGCTGCTGCATACCCTCTCTTGTAATCCACATTCCTTCATAACGCTGCACCTCCGCGGCGCTTCTTTATCTTTTGCCCCCAAACTCGCTCCATCCACGCTGAGCCATGGATTCTCCTCCTGGTTACTCTGTAGCCGAGGAAAGATATACCCAGCCCGACGAACCTCTCAAGAAACGTGCACTGAATGTTAGGATAACCTACGAGGGGAAGCAGGGGGCGATGCGGAGCAAGCAGATGCAGAAGAAGTTCAAGGAGCTACTGGATGACATGGAGCGCGACATGGGACGCAACCCCCCACCGCTAAGTGTCAAGGAACGCGACGCCGAATGGCGGGATGACATGTTTCGTGGCTCTGTTTTGCGCCGTCTCCATGATCTCAAGGTCCAGGTGCAGAAGCTGATGTGGGGGTGCATAATCCTCCACATCGGCTTCCTCATGCTTGGCTTCTGCTGGGGCGTAGCGGCCGTCAAGATGGGCTACTTCGACGTTCAGTCTTCTGGCGAACTGGCTGGGAGCGGCAATGTGCGTGAGGAACTCCAGCGTACTGCCTGGACCAAAGCTTGCATCAAGGTGAGAGACTCCGGACCCTAATGTAAACCCCACTGATCATTACAGGATGAGGAACTGTTCTGCATCACCCACGCAGAGCGCGTCGTCGTGGTTTGTCAAGTCTGGGACTCCAAGATGCTGTGCCAGGACGCCACCGAGGAGGACGGAGTGCTTGAGAAGCGGCGCGCCATGAGCCGGGTAAGATGAGTTTAAGGGAGGGTATCTCGTTTATGTGGTCTGTCCTTCACGATGTCTGTCATCGATCACTTCAGCTTCACAGCAGGGCTCCCGCTCTGGAGTCGTCCAGTACCTACCAGTTGAGATTCGAGTGCTAACACCATCCCAGTTTGTCCAGTTCGACGATACCGAGACCGATGAACTGATTGTTTGAGGCCTTCCATTAGCACGATCTAGCTTGAGGTTCAGGGATATAGGGAACGTTTACAGCATCTACGTAGTGAATGTAGTTCGAGGGTCAGCCGTCTGATTGTGAGCCACCTTACTGGCTTGGCCAAGTTACAAGTCGTTCATGACGGACTAGTCAAACCTTGAACCTTTATGCCCTTATTACGCGCTCTATGAGTGACTTGCACTACCGGATGTTATCCGGCCTCCAAATGCATTGGAGATATTGACTTGCTTTGCCTTCCATCTCTTGATGTCACGACGCTGACACGAACCCACGTGCCCCGCTTCGTCCCGCTTCGCAAGGCTTAATGAAGCTCAAGGATCCCCTGCGGGGCAGAGCGGGGTTAAACCCCGGACAGTCTAATTTATACTCACATAACATCACCAGAGCATCAAACATCAGCTAATGCTCGGAATCGGTTGATATCTCCTAGCACGGTCCTTAAAACGTCAGCAAGTAAAGTTCCCTCCCGAGTCCAAGTACCGTCTTGTAAACACTTCTCCCCTCCAGCCACACCCAGCGGTACCAGCATCACAACCTCCAGTAAGACGCACAGCAGCGAAACCGCCTAGCGCGATGCCCGCCCTAGAACCCCACGGCCGCTGCGGGGCCGACAACTGCGGGGAGCTTCGCCCCGGACATACAAGAGGGGCCCGCATCTACCCCTCACTGCCCCTCTCCAAAGTGTCTCCCTCATCCCACCTACCCCTCCCATCCACCCCCTCCCCTCTAGCAATCTTCCCCTCAGCTATCCACAATGTCCACCGAACCCCCAGACTGGCCGTCCCTCATCGCCGCCAAGCGCGCCGACCTCGCATCCAAAATCCCAGAAGCATGGTGCCTGTCCCCCGAGCTTTTGGCTAAACTCGAGACCGACTCCCGGTGCAGCGTGCTCGACATTCCCCGCACATGCGGCATTCTGTCTGAGAAGGAGGTGCGCATTACCGAGATTGAAGATGCGACGGCGTTGGTGGGCAAGATGGCGAGTGGGGCGTGGAGGTAAGTTTGAGGGGACGATATGGGCAAGGCTGACACTCGGACAGTGCGTATGAAGTAACCCTCGCGTTCTGCAAGCGTGCCGCGATTGCGCACCAACTCGTAAGTCGTCTTCCTCTTCTTGAGGACGACACTGATCCCGCAGACAAACTGCCTAACCGAAATATTCTTCGAACACGCCCTCACCCGCGCCAAAGCACTAGACGCCTCCTTCGCCCTAACCCACACCCCAACCGGCCCCCTCCACGGCCTCCCCCTCAGTCTCAAAGACTCCTTCAACCTCCCCTCCATCCCATCCACCCTCGGCCTAGTCAGCTTCCTCACCCACGCCCCCCCAAAAACCCCATCCTCCCTGCTGCCAGTGCTCGAATCCGCCGGCGCCCTCTTCTACGTCAAAACCAACATCCCCCAAACCATGATGACCGCCGACAGCCACTCCACCGTCTTCGGCCGCACCGTTAACCCGCACAACCGCACGCTTACCGCCGGCGGGTCTACGGGGGGCGAAGCCGCCCTCCTCGCACTGCGCGGCAGTATCATGGGCGTGGGGACGGATATAGCGGGTTCAGTGCGCATACCGGCGCACTGTTGTGGCTTGTTTGGGTTCAAGCCGACGGCCGCCCGTGTACCGTGGAAGGGGGGGACGCCGCCCGGGCGCCATGGGAGTCCGTCGCCGATTCTGCCGACGATAGGCCCGGAGACGCATTCCGTGCGGGACGCGGGGCTATTTCTGTCCGTTGCGTGTGCGGACCCGTGGGCGGCGGATGAGGGGGCGCTGAATGCGCCGTGGCGGCAGGTGGCGGATATCCAGCGTCCATTACGCTTGGGCGTGTTAACCGAAGACCCCAGGCGGCCACTGCATCCCTCCGTGTACCGCGCGATCAAGACTGCAGAACAGCGTCTGCAGAGTGCAGGGCACGTTCTCGTTCCGCTGGACGGCTTGGTGCCAGATGTATACGACGCGGCGGTGCTAGCGTGGAAGTTTTTCCTGCTCGATCCGGCGAAGACGGCGGTGCGGTATGTGCGTGAGGGGGGCGAGGAGTGGGTGCCTAGTATTGCGACGGCGATGTTTCCCGAGTTGAAGGGGTGGGAGGCGAGTTTGGAGGAGCTATTCGAGATGGGTGTGCAGCGGAGGCAGGTGTTGGCGGCGTGGCATGATGTGGTCGTAAGTAAGGGGCTCGATGCGGTGATTATGCCCACCTACCAGGCTACCGCTGTGCCGCATGATACGTACGGCCTGCCGATATATACAGTCTTGGCGAACCTGCTCGATTACCCGGCGGCAGTGGTGCCGTTCCTGCGGGCGGACGGGGAGAAGGATGGCCCGTTTGTGCGGGATGTGAAGTATGAGCCTCCGTACAAGCCGGAGGCGGTAGACGGTGCGCCGTGTGGGATTCAGATCGTGGGCCGGCCGATGCGGGATGAGGAATTGCTTAAGGCTATGGGGGTTGTGAGCCAGGTGCTGGAGTGCAAGACTTTGGGGTAGGCGTGTGGGCGGGGGGGGGGGGGGGGGGGGGGGGGGGTCACTGTGGTCACTGCATGTCACGTTTAGTTGGAAGCATATGTTAGCAAAAGTATGTTTTTGTATTTTTCTGTCTGTGAGCTAGTTCAATCCGTGAAGCGAGCAAAGGAAAGGCCAGGTAACTCAGTCACCTACCTTGAGCGGACCGCTCATCGTCTGCCAGGCCCTTCTTGGGAAGGCGACTTACCTGCAAGAGGTGCTCAAGTACCTGGGTAAGTATTGTCGTTCGAATTATCGTTCGATCCTGTCGGGAGAGCCTACGTCATGGAACCCATGTCCGCGCAGTCAGGCGGGCCCAGCGCCTCGTTGAATACCTGGAAATACTCCCAGAACTCGCTACGAGGACCTTCAGCCGGAGGCCCTAAGGAGTAGTCGATGATCACACACGGAGTTCCCGCCCGCCGCCGCGCAGCTGGAGTTCTCGTTGCAGTCGGCGTGTGCGTACGCGTATCTTCCGGCTCCAGCAGACACTCAGCGGGAGGCGGAGGGATCGGCCCGTCCTCAAATGCGGCGTAATGCTCATTCTCGGTTAAGGCGAGAGGTGGAGGGATCGCCCAAGGGGGCGGCCCGTCCCCAACTGCGTCGTTGTGATCATTCTCGGTTAAGGGACCGGGTTGCCTGTAGTTGCCAGGGGGCCGGACAGGGCCGAAACCATTGGCTAGAATCGGCTGGGGCATGTTATCGAGTTGTACCCCCTTCATTGGCGGATAGGAGTTGATTTTCGGTTCCCAAGGGCCGAGAGTTGCGTGAGGGAATCTGCGAATGTCCTCCTGCACCACGTCACTGACTTGCGGTATCTCGTGTCCACCGCTCGTCAAAAACCGAAAGTTGTCGCAGTGTGAAACCCGCCAATCATTGGTGCCGATTACAGTGTTTTCCAATGTGTATCGGTAAGCTAGGTCAAGGCGGCACCCCAACAGCGCGTGGAACGCAGGCGCAATGCCGTCCAAGATAATCCCGAACGCCCGGCCGTGACCCTGGCCGACATTGTCCAATCCGATCTCATAGCATTTCTCATTCATGCAGCGGGGTGGATGAAATACCCCAGTCCAGCAGGACCAAATCTTGAGATATGCGTGGGTCATCTCATGGATTAAGACGGCCATCTGACTAAAGCAGTTCAGCGGGTTACTATCATCGTCAACTGGATTCTTGACGTAGATCACAGGATGCTTCCCGCACACCATACTCAGCGTCCAGGTCCGGGGGTATACAGTCAACCCAATCCAAGTGTCGTTCGGATCGGCGGGAGCGATCTCTATTCTGGTCGTCTTTATAGCGCCGAAGAAGAACAGGCGGTTGAAAATGTCGAACAGTTCATAGAGATCTTGAACGCTGAGGCTCTCTGGCCAGCCGCCCATAAACCTTTGTTCCGAGATCCAGACACCCCAATCATGGCATGCGGTTTGCTGCTTAAATGTCAGCGTGCTGACATTCGTAAAGGAGGCCACCGTCGCATCAGCAAGCGTGTGGCTTTCGTACCGGTGGTATGCCGGAAACTGGTTTCCTGAGCTTTGAAGCGGCCCAGCCTTGTCGAAAGGATTCTCATGGCGCCCATCCCTCCAAATGTGATCGTAGAGAGTTGGCGAGCAAGTCTTACAGCTGCAATCGTGACCGTATTGACAGGTAAATCGGCTTGGGCTCGGATTGAATTCGGTCATCTTGATCTGTTCGTTAGGTACTCGCCAGGAGTACTTTTTGACAGTCGAGTTGGGCACGGATTTGAAATGACTACTGGGGGCCCGCTACTTAAAAATTCATGGCCAGTGAGGTTAGTGACAATCTAACAATTCCATCGTGAGTACCAGAAGGTAGCTGTGATGGAATACCGATCATTGTGAGGACATGAGAAAGTAGTTGTGATAGAAGCCGACCTACTAAGACTTCCCCGATAGGCTTTTGTGAGAGCCCAGATGGAATTGTGAAAGAGGGCCGACGTTGGCTCACTAGTTACTTTACATGCCCAGGGACCGCCCAATGGCCCTACCGCTAGGATCTGTGGATGTTGGACTGGCCTAGGGCGCCATGACTGTCGTGAGCGCTGGAATCGGTTCAGACTCCGATGTTGCTGGTGGCGCTAAGAGATCCGCAAAGGCGGAGACAATGGCGCGAGCTGAGAGAGTTGAGGTCATTAGATCGTTCAAAAGCTCAGCCCGGCTCGGAAAGAAATTGTTCAAGTCGCAGGGCGAGGGTCTCCACGCATCCATCAAAATTTCATCCTCGGCCCCCATCCATGCGCAGAGATCTATGGGTCTTCCAAGAACCCGCCTAGCGCTTCTCTCAATGGCTGTTGCCAGAGAAGCAAAGGCGCGGCCGTGTCCGGTGAGTCCAGAGTTGTCCGCAACAAGGATCGGGCACTCAGAACTGCCGCAATTTGGGAGCTGGAAGTCTTGAGGAGCCTTGTACCAGATATAGAAGCCGTCAGAAGTGTCGCAGGAAAACTGGCTAAGGAAGACGTGGACACATTCGTGGAGAATGGTGGCCGTTATATCATTGTCAGGAGAGGCTCTGGTATCCGGGTCGAACACAAGTTCTGGGTACATTATGCGGGAAGCATCTCTCCTAGGGAAGTGAGCGTAACCAACAGCAGAGGACTTTCTCGCCAGGTCCGGTTGAAGCTTGAATTTGAGATTTCGAATAGCACCCAGAAAGAAAATCTCGTTGAAATGTTTGATAATCTCAGCCGCCACCGGACGGGTGATTGGGTTGAGAAGAGGAGGCATGTTATTCAACTTCTCCAGAGCCGCCTTTTGCCTGGCACTGAAGTTTGATACATCGCGCTCGAAAGACGCTGAGGCAGCATGGGCGAGGGCCAGCGGCTCGCATCTTTGGAACTGACTTCGCTCAAGTTTGCGCCGGGTCCTGAAATGCGTTCGGGGGTTATTGGGGTTGACATGGTGAGGGTCGATTGCAGGGTCGCCGTACATATGCGGAGAGCAAGCGCGACATGTGCAGGTGAGGGCACGAAAAGAATCTGGTGTACAAGCCATGGCAGGCTAGTAGAGATAGCGGATCCTCGGAATATGACGGCTATGTAACCTGCTCATGTGCTATAAATGGTCATAGAGCGGATCTCCGTGGACAGCTGTGACGCAAGGAACAAAAGGTTCCAGAAAGAGAGATTCGATTGACAAGGAGTTTGCCAGCTTGAAGGATATGTACGGCTAAATTGGGCAATCAAATGGTGGCACAAGGCATTTGAGGATGCTTACCAGCAAGAGTGGTGCAAAAGGACGTGAAAGGAGAACAATAGGCACAAGGAAAGCAGGGATTCAAGGGAACCGGACGAAGGAAGTGGACACACATGGTGCCAGTGGGTCTGTAGTCACCGTTAGCGTGCGCAGTAACGGCAGTAAGTGAGTCGTTAAGGCGACGATCAATGTGTGGATTAGGTTCCGCAACGGCTTGAACGTGTACACAAGTCCGAGGATAGCGTAGGGAGATTGATATTAGCCACTGAAATGTGAGCATGTGAGCATAGAATGGCTGCTAAGGGACGCGAATACAGCGAGGATCACCATTATCACGGTTCGTAAGTCTGTAGATGAGAGAAAAGCAGGGTGTGAAGTCAAGAATGAAAGATGAGGTGTGAGGAGAGGGAATGAGGTCGAGGTTCGCGCAAGGACAACCCGTATCACATGATTTCGACACGGGTAGGGTACTCGTACCCTTGCTGATCCGAGAGACCCCTTGGACTTTTATGGTCAAGCTCTGTTCACATGGCGGCGCTGCGATGCTTACAAAGAACTATCTTTCTGACCATCAACGGGCCTTTCGAACCAATGTATTCAGAGATATATGCTAGCCGACAGAGCTGTATTCCGTACTGTCTGTTGCTAAAATTCTGTCGAGCTGCAGTGCTACCCATTTCTGGCCGATATCGGGTTCATATTGTGAGGATCTCTGGGACATCTTGATTGGAATGAGTACTACAACGTCCAGACCAGATCAGACCAGATCAGGGCATTGAAGTCACTTTCTTTTGTGTGTGAAATGCTTTGTGCGATGTCCATTGCGCTTTGTGCTTTGTGCATTGTACTTTGAGTACGACTTGGGCACGCTGAAATTGCACCTCCCATGCGAAAGGCAGCAAGGCTGAAGCCATCTTTATCTCATCACTAGCCCAATTGAGCTAGCGCACATCTCTCAACTCTGATTGGATCCCAGGATGAGCGGGCCGAGAGACTTTCGGGTTATCGGACAGATCGGAGGCGACAGGTTCCGATTATAGCCGAAGCCGGAGAGACCAACAGAAATGGCGGCGAGAAACTTATCTCCAAAATCTTTTGCCAACAAATTCCCCACCTGATTCCTCACCAACTCACCACGAAACATCGTGGTGCTCCTCTCTTTACCCGTCCCTGGGCACCAAGACCCCATCAATTGCTCGTACAACACCCCGCTTTCTCGTCATTCCGGCTCTGATCGGCTCTATTGCATCATCAGGCTCAAAGCATCGCCACCAGCCAGTCAAGTGCCCCTTCGGGCGAGTGGGCCAGGTCGCAACGCTTTTTGTGCGCGAGGAAAGCTGTCCCTAGACTTGCCTACAGCTTCCAGTGTCCTCAATTTCGTACGCTCTTCCCTCTCACGGCCTGCCAGTGTGCTCCGGCTGCTTTCCCGTCACTGACTCTTCGCCCAGAGCAGCCATGCGCTACCTCCGCCTTGCCTCCCGCGCCGCACCGCGCTGTCGTACACCCCTCCTCCGCAGCCCAGCGCTTGCACACTTTGTCCGCCGTCCCTTCTACTCGAGCAGCACGACAGACACCAAGACCGGTGCACCCAAACCCGGCGATGGCGCGCCCAAACGCTCGGCCTTTGCGCCGCTCGACACCTTCCCCCACCGCCATATCGGGCCCTCGGTGTCAGACACTGACGCCATGCTGCAAAAGCTCGATCCACCAGTTGCCTCGCTCGACGAGTTTGTCAAGCAGGTGCTCCCGCCCGACGTCCTCTCCTCGCGCAATCTGCATATTGCCGGGCCGCGCGCCGATGAGGAGGGCTACTCTGAGAGCCAGCTGGTTGCCCGGCTGCGCACTATCGCTGGCCAGAATAAGGTGCTGCGCAGCTACATTGGGTGCGGATACGCGGGCACGCGCGTGCCGGAGGTTATTAAGCGCAATGTGCTCGAGGGCCCTGGGTGGTATACCAGCTACACGCCCTACCAGCCGGAGATCAGCCAGGGCCGGCTGGAGTCGCTGCTCAATTTCCAGACCATGGTGACGGATCTTACCGGTCTGGAGATGGCGAACGCGTCGTTGCTGGACGAACCCACCGCCGCCGCGGAGGCCATGACTCTTTCTATCAACGCTCTGCCCATGTCCCGCCAGCGCCGCAAGAACAAGGTCTACTTCGTCTCGCACCTGCTCCACCCGCAGACCATCGCCGTGCTCGCCGCCCGCGCCGACGGCTTCGGCGTCGAGATCCGCGTCGGCGACGTGCTCGCCAACAACAGCCAGGCGGTCAAGGACGTGGGCGACGACCTCGTCGGCGTGCTCGTGCAGTACCCGGACACAGAGGGCGGAGTCGACGACTTCCGCGCCCTCGCCGACACCACGCACAAGCTGGGCGGCACACTGAGCGTTGCGACCGATCTCCTCGCGCTGACGCTGCTCACGCCGCCGGGCGAGTTCGGCGCCGACGTGGCGTTCGGCAATGCGCAGCGCTTCGGCGTGCCGTTTGGCTTTGGCGGGCCGCACGCCGCGTTCTTCGCTACGAGCGAGAAGCACAAGCGCAAGATTCCGGGTCGCGTGATTGGGCTGTCTAAGGATAGGCTTGGGAATCCGGCGGCGAGGCTGGCGCTGCAGACGCGGGAGCAGCATATTCGTCGGGAGAAGGCGACGAGCAATATTTGCACTGCGCAGGCGCTGTTGGCGAATATGAGTGCCTTTTATGCTGTCTATCACGGACCTGAGGGCCTGCGCCGGATTGCGGAGCGGACTGTTACGATTGCGCGCACGCTGCAGAAGGGCCTTCAGGATATGGGCTTCCAGACGGGACGGCGGGGCACGCCTGAGGGCACCTTCGAGCCGGTGCAGTTTGACACGGTTATTGTGAAGGTTGCGAGTGCGCAGGAGACGCTTGCGGTGGCCGTGGAGCAGAAGGGGATCAACCTGCGGCTGCTGGACGACACGCATGTCGGCATTACGGTCGACGAGACGGTTGAGCAGCAGGATCTCGAGGATATTCTCTCTGTTTTCCAGTCTTTCTCGGACAACAAGGCACCGCTCGATCTCGAGGCGATTGCTTCTTCGGTCGGATACGCGGCACAACCTACACCCGCCCCCTTCGCGCGCTCTACACCCTACCTCACGCATCCCGTCTTCAACAAGTACCACTCAGAGACAGAACTGCTGCGCTACATCCACCACCTCCAAAGCAAAGACCTCTCCCTAACCCACTCCATGATCCCCCTCGGCTCCTGCACCATGAAACTCAACGCCACCACCGAAATGCTCCCCATAACCTGGCCGGAGTTCGCCAACATCCACCCCTTCGTCCCTCCCTCGCAAGCCGCCGGGTACGCCACCATGATCGCCGAGCTCGAAACCGATCTCGCGGAGGTAACCGGCTTCGCCGCCGTCTCCCTGCAGCCCAACTCCGGCGCACAAGGCGAGTTCACGGGCCTGCGCGTCATCCGCGCTTTCCTGTCCCAGCAACCCGACGGCGCGAAGCGGGATATCTGCCTGATTCCCGTGTCTGCGCACGGCACGAACCCTGCCTCTGCTGCTATGGCGGGCATGCGCGTCGTCCCCGTCAAATGCGACCCCGGGACCGGCAACCTCGACGTCAGCGACCTGGAAGCCAAGTGCGCGAAGCACGCCTCCGAACTCGGCGCCATTATGATAACCTACCCGAGCACATTCGGCGTGTTCGAGCCTGCGATCCGGCGCGCGTGCGAGCTCGTCCACGCGGCGGGCGGGCAGGTGTACATGGATGGCGCGAACATGAATGCGCAGATCGGGCTCTGCTCACCTGGTGAAATCGGCGCGGATGTATGCCATCTCAATTTGCATAAGACGTTTTGCATTCCGCATGGAGGGGGTGGGCCGGGCGTCGGGCCGATCGGTGTCAAGGCGCATCTTGCGCCTTTCTTGCCGGGCCATCCGCTCGTGGCGACGGGGGGGGAGAAGGCGATTGGGCCGGTGAGCGGGGCGCCGTGGGGGAGTGCGGGGATTTTGCCGATTTCGTGGGCGTATGTTAAGATGATGGGGGCGCGGGGTCTGACGGAGGCGACGAAGGTGACGCTGCTGAATGCGAACTACCTGCTCAGCCGGCTGCGGCCGCACTACCCCATCATGTACACCAACTCCAAGGGGCGGTGCGCACACGAATTCATCCTCGACACGCGCCACTTCAAAGACAGCGCCGGGATCGAGGCGATCGACATCGCGAAGCGGCTCCAAGACTACGGGTTCCACGCGCCGACGATGAGCTGGCCCGTTGCTGGGACGCTGATGATCGAGCCAACGGAGAGCGAGGGCCGGGAGGAGTTGGATCGTTTCGTGGATGCCCTTATTAGCATCCGGAAGGAGATTGAGGCGGTGGAGAAGGGCGATATGCCCCGCGAGGGGAATGTGCTTAAGATGGCGCCGCATAGTTTGAGGGATTTGTTGCAGAAGGGGGAGTGGAGTCGCCCGTATAGCCGTGATCAGGCGGCTTATCCGCTGCCTTGGCTGAGGGAGAAGAAGTTCTGGCCGAGTGTTACGAGGCTGGATGATGGTGAGTCTGCCCCCCTGAGTGGTGGGTGCCCGGCTAACTGTCCAGCGTATGGTGATACGAACCTGTTCTGCACGTGCTCGCCTGTTGCCAGCGAGAGTGAGGCATAGACACAGACGGCGCGGGGTATGTATTTTCATTTTGGCTATCTGCATAGACACGGAGCGGGCAAAACAGGCTCCAGCGTGGGCGTTGGGATAGTATTTAACACGGCGTCTCGGAGTTGGTTTTCAACACTACACGGGATGCTACGGCCTAACCTTATGGGCGGGGGGCGAAAGGTGCGATCTGCGATTTAACATGCGGCGTACGATGTGGTTGAGGCGTTTTTGGCTCCAAAGATCTTTGGGCTGGGTTCAACAATCCCCAGCGGTTTGGATGGTGTTCTGGTACGGATAGATGAGTGTGAGCAGATGAATGGGAGATTCGAGATGCCGTTCGTGTTGATGGTGCTGATAACACAGGCGCTTCTTAATGCCGTGTTCCCGTTTACCAGGCTCTGGGATCAACACTCATTTGATCATGAAGTCATACGGGAAATTGCCGCAGAACTGACTCCCGACTCCGAAGAGCCTCACCCTCTCTCTGTTCACGATCCTGCCATCATTGATGCCCTTACTCTACTCCCCAACGATACCTGGACCCCTGTCACAGCTCACTGAGAGCTATCACATTACCTCACCCCCTCATACTCCTCGACGTTTATTGCCAAGCCGCCCGGTAGCTCCTTCCTCACTACTGAGTTCAAGCATGAAACTCATGGCCGCAACCGCGCGGCTGAGTCACACCCCCGTCAATCGCTGTCGACGTCATTCGCTCTCGGCGAACAGTCACTGCAATCGCAAGGAAGGCACGGTGACTGGCAGATGCTACCTCCATCGTGACTTCCTCTCCACCTCCACTTTCTTCTCCATGAACAACCCCACAACCCCATAACCCCATAACCCCATAACCCCATAACCCCATAACCCCATAACCCCACAACCCCACATCTGCACAACTATCCCCACTATTCCCCTCCATCTCCACGTTCCTATACCCACAATCCTCCGCTGCCTCTTACTCTCAACCATATATACAGGAGGCTGGACGTCCGCGGACCTCTCCGCACCACCTCACAGATCGCCCGGATCGTCCCTTCGCTCGCGCTCTTTTTACCTCTCCTCATCGTCTTTGCCGCTCCCTTACTTCTTATATATATACCACAGGGCGAATGCTCTTCCAGTCGAACTGCCCCTAAGCACCTCTATAGGGAATAGCATTGGATTTTCTGAAGGGCCAGTTCATTAAGATCGGCCCCCCGTGTCACCACCGTTATCGATCCCGCCGACTTCTTCCTGGAGCCGTACCGTGTACCAGCCGACTTCACCACCATATAGGCCATGGTTCGCCTTTCCCGACCCCACGCCCCTCACCCCGGCATCGCCCTATGACATAGACGGCTCTGCGCCGTGTGTCTGGCTGTGCGTCTGGAGCTACCTGAAGGGATTCGACACCATCGACTAGCCCAATGAATACCACACAAATCTACGACCTAGAAGATATCTGTCTATTCCGTGCCCGGTACTGCACACTCATAACCTGTCCGTACGCTGCTAATGCGCACTAGATCTTAAGAACACTAGTGACGACGCGCTGTCGAACTATGGTACGTCTGCGGCAAATGTACCAAATATCACTGCTATGTCAACGAGCCCCTCGAAAGGAAGATCTCGCCGCTTCTTCGTATTTCGAAGCAATCTGCAACAGGCTTGGGTCCAAACCGAGGTGCTTTGGCGGCTGCTTCCCTTCACTTCTGCCTCGACTTCGGGGCGGAGGCGCAGGCAGCTTCGAAGCTCCGGCGTGTATATAGCGCACTCGGCGCACCCTCTTCTCATCTTCCAACTCTCCGACCTCCTTCGAGTTCTCACAAACATTGTTTACCAACAATCACGATCCCCCACTGAACTTCCTCACCATCAACTTCTTTCAACACACACTACGCCCTCATCATCGTCCCTTCTTCACGATGGCAGGCCGGAATCCTCAGAGGCACAGTGTGGGGCGCGAGCAGGTCGAGCCAGGGTGTTCGGGTAACTCAGCCTTATCCTCAGGCTACGTCTCCTTCTCCTGTTGCGGCTTATCCTCTGGTTACGACTCCTTCACCGGCTGCGGCTCCGCCTCGCTCGCCGGCTCCCTCAGGGGGGTTGGGCGCGAGCAGGTGGAGCCAGAACGCTCCTGTGAAAACTCCGTTGGCGGCGGCTCCACATAGCTCACCAGCTCCCTCAGGGGGGCTGGAGCAGAGCCGGTGGAGCCATAATGCTCCTACTGCCACCTCTTCCACATCGGCTACCGCCCCTGCAGCCTGATCCTTCAACGAGCAACCGCGCAATCCAAGCACCGGGCTTCTCCAACTCCGAGGCTCGGCGGTAATGCGCGAATACCCCTCGCAAAGCCCAAGGTACTCAGCCAGCCGGATCCTCCTCTGCCAACACCTCGCGTAGAAGGCAATCATCCGCTCGCCCCTACTCCGCAAATACCGCCTGGGGATGATGATTGAGATGACAAACACTCCGTCGGGGAGTGTCCTCCTCTGTATATATTATCTTCGTATGTATAGAGTGCCCTGGCTGAATGCGCTTTCCTAAACCTCATGCGAAGTCCGCACTGCGGTTATGTTTCGCACAACCCATCCCCATAGATTACTTCTCCAACTCTTTATTCTAGTTCTCGAAGCAATCAAGGTTTTCACGCCGCACTCTGCTCTCTCCGGGACAGACAGGGCCGAGGACGAGCGTCAGCATCTCGAGCGCCATCCTCGCCGGATGGCCTTTTTTATAAAATAAAAACAGGCGTCTTCACTATTATGAAGTAATTCCGTTCAGGGGGAGGGGGCCGAGTGGTTAGGGAGTACTGAGGTGTTGAGGAAACACTGGGAGGCGCATAGGAGCCCGGTTCCGTAGTATAAAATTCTCACGGTTAAATCGAGTTCCCTTGATACGACTACCCATCGCTAGAGTGAAACTGATGGTGGAAGCACCGCTAGCTCACCGTGAAGAGGTTTGCGGATCAGGGCTACTTCATGCGGGCTGGGAGGACATGATGTCAGAAGTCTGGCCGCACCTGCCGCTCCGATCCCGGGGCCACCAACGATGACATCAAGGCCCTCTAAAGAGACCTTAACGCCCATTGAAACGCGGCGGGGCGAGCGTGGGATTGTAAGAGCAAGTACAACACCAGGAAATGGTGCCCAGATAGGCTCGCGGTAACTCCATGGAGAATGCTTGTAGGAATACGTAGCGCCCGGAAACCAGTCCGCGGCTGAGAACAAAGAAACGAAATAGGAGATCGCTGGCCAGCGATTGAAGCAAAGGAAACGGGCAGTCTATCACCTCCTCCTCATCTCCCTCTTACCAATCCCTACCCCACTCCCTCATTCCCTTTCCTCTCCCCCCCTCTATCTCT